>JAQFYC010000111.1:0-86779 GCA_034694165.1 Tomocerus mixtus | reverse complement strand
TATTTTATACAAATTAGGCGGATATTGGAAATTGTAGGAAATACGCTGCTTGTAGGGCAGTTTCCAGCTTTCGATACAAATCCCTCACGCTACAAATATAGTTTACAATTGGGTGCTGCTTGAGTGCCTGCAATATTGCATTAATTATCCTTCGACCTCAATAAAGAGGATAAAGGATTAATTAAAATATCTCTATAGTTTTTATAAGTTAGGTAATTTAATAGTAATACTATTGATTTGTCCTTATTACAATAATATTATCAAATACACATAGCTACAGTATAATAATATTTTCCACTTTAATTACAATACAATTTAATGTTTAAGGAATGCCTGGAAAGCTCCACACTGTAAACTATTGTATTTACCTACCTACAAATTGCTGAACAATTTTAAGCAGTAGAGGAGTTTCAATTTTAATGCATAGAAATGCGTATAAATATTTTAACGGTAAGATTTGAGACATGAGATATTTAGTACACTTAATATCATTGTTACAATAAGAAAGACAATTTCCTGTGGCCAATATATTTAAGCTGAACCATATTTATGTTTACTTGTGAAATTGGATTGGATTTCTGTTATTTGAAGCAATTAAGTGGCATTGTGTACTAATTTCTTGTAATTGTCATTAGACATTGATTCCCTTGATAACTGACTAATTTGTAGATATATGTTCCAGATAATAAGCATTAAGTTTAATTGTTTCCACTTTAATGTTGAACATTCCAATTGGTTTGAGATTTTTGCAGAATAAAGTACAAACGATGGAAACCCTATGTTTTAAGCTACAACTATTTCTTTAATTACACATTAATTAAGTATATGTATGCTATGACAGTAACTATTTTACAGTAAGCACACCTATAGAATATTTTAGGAGACAATTTAAATCGTTCTCAGACGAAAAAAGGGAAAATAACTCTTTTTCTTCAGAAATAATTCCATTGAACCTGTAAAACTAAACTAGTCAACAAAACTTTATAGAAGTATTATTTTGGGAAAGGTATTCAGGTATTCAGTTTCTGTTTCGTGGTGTGCGTAAATAAAGTATCGTATTTATGTAAAAGTACTCTAAAAATGACAGTTTGAACTTTGAACTTTGATTTCTTGGTAATTTGTGCTCTAACAAACGTGATATTCATTCATTGGTTTCCTAAGTTCAAGAATCTAGTTACGTAAAGTGTGCAATTAGTAAAATAAAAAATCTAGTAGATCTCTATTATTCCTAAGGTGTAAAAATTTTTGTTTCAGAGTTGCATATCGTTATATATCTAGTATGTATTTTTAGTCTGTAAAATAAGCTAATATTAATAATACACTTAAAAGTCCTGAGATTAAAAGTTTCTAATGAACTGTGGGAACAGCTACCTTCTGGATCAAAAGTCATGATTCTATTAAGATTACTTTACATTTTATCAATAATATTGTGGTTTCTGATAAATCTAATGAATTCAAAATCAGAATTCGTAAGTATACATCCAGTATGTACATTAATTTGAAGCTTTATAATATGTTGAACACTTATGTATGTGTAATACTAATTACTTTTAGAAAGTCCTTTCAGTTTAGTATACTGTCAATTTCTTCGTTAAGTTTGCCAACCCGTTTATTGGATGTTCTCATATTAAGAATCTGTAAGTAGTGAAGATCCTTCTTGGATAATAAAAATTTCTACAGTTCATTTTTTTAGCTAACCATTCAGTTATGTGAAAAAAGTGTCAAAAATTCATTAAAAAACTTTCTATACTTTAGTAATGCTTAGAGCTTACCCTGCTATAGTCCTACATGTATTAGTCCCATATTAAGAAAATGCAATACTGAACTTTCTCCAGAATACAACTTGTCATTCTTATTCAATCTCTCATCTAATTTTTTCGTTATGAACCAATCTATGTTCTTTTATTAGTGAAACCTGTGGAAAATCTGTACTACTGTCTGTATTTTCTTAGAAAATTTTAAATAAATTATCCTAGTTCCATTGTCTGTTAACATTCTGTATGAAAACTCTTTTGTTGTGGTATGTACTATGTACTAATGTAACTAATAAATAAATTCTAAATAATTTCTGTAGTATAGAAGAAACACCTCAATCCACAACCTGTCATTCCCCTGTTTAAAACCAACAACGTCAAAAACTTTGTATTTTTTCTAATCCTGCATTCCTACTTCCTACTAAAATCTCTTCGACATTTTCTCATTCATAAATAATTCTCATCATGTTTGTAAAAAAGCATGACATACTAATTTTGTTGAAACTAAATCCTTAAATAGCACAACTTACAATTACAATTAATTATCCATACAGTAGCTATGCTTACTCTGCAACTAATAGTAAATAACTTTGATCTTAAACTCGTATCTATACAGCCTTCGTTTGATTAAATTCTTAAATACATTACAATAGTACATAACAATACAGACAATACATTACCTTTTGGAGTATTATCTTAAGTAAATATTCATCAATGGCCTTACTTACATTTACATAAACAGTATCCACAGTGTAATAGTAGTATCTTATTATTTAATGAGTTTCTGTTTAAGATTCAACACATTTTCTCCTTTCATATCTTTGCATTAAGAGATTATTAATACATACAAATATTTACGTGGACATCCTTTTAAAATGTATTTTTTTAGTTTAGAAATAATTACAATTATGAGATTTCTTTGATGACGAAAATGTAGTAACAGTAGTGTAGTATAATGTCGAACACAGATCATCATCCTGGTCTAGTCTCATTTAAATTTCATGGAGTGGAGTGTTTGGTTTTAGAAAAAATTATTTCTTTGGGCTAGAATTGCCGCTCCCAGCGGGAGACCTTTTGGGCGATGTTTCGTCGACAGTAAGTGATTGGGGGACTACACCAATTATTTCTGCATACTCGGTCTTATCGTCAGCACATCTGACGACCACCTGAGGATTACCTGATCCGTCAGCAACACCCCTAGCCAAATCTAATTCAGCGTATACAATATCTTCGGGTTTCTTATCGTCAGAAACGACAATAGGGGTGGCTCCTGAGTCATTGGCTTCCTTTTCCTTATCCTTTTCCTGAAAGTCAAATAAAAAACAATGTTATAAGATCACCTTTTCTAAATACCAAAAATTTAGAGTAAAAGTGCACTATTAACAATTAAAATCTATAATAATTTATTAATACTAACCTTGTTAGCTTCCTCGTCTAATGGGGCAGTTTTGTCCTTCTTTTTGGCCAACAGATTTTCATACAAAGCACTAAGACGGGAGGAAAGTCGTCGTGTAGGTTTTTCTTCAGAAGCTGCTCCACCATTACTGTCTCCGTCCATTCTGCATTACATAGGAACATTTTATTAGCAATGAAATTCAAAAATAGTATCTAGAAATTCATATAATATTTTTCAAAATTATAACTTACCGTTCTTTTTCAGAGGAAGTGCCGTCATCTCCTGAAAACGAATGAGAAAATTCAAAATAATTAAATTGCGCAAAAACAGAAAACCACCCAAAGCACCTTAACGAAAATAAAATACGAAAACAAAAACTTAAAATGAAAAAAATCCTAAAATTTATGACTTAATTGCTGCTAATCATTAATCATACTTTACTCCTTTCCCAGAAGTTTATGTTCCTGCTGCTGAAACCATCAACGGAATTTTTGTTTTATGTGTTACTAATTGTAAGTATGTGGTAATTGTAGCAAACAACTCAATTGGCCTTACAGGGCAGGCAGGACATTGACCTGGCATGGAAGAGATGTTTAAGAGTCCTGTTTAGCATCAGATAGAGAGAGAAAATGTATTTGTTGTATTATATTATGTAGAGAGTTTTAGTTAGAAGAGTCTATGTAAGTAAGAGAATTAGAGAAGGAAGCTATGAAGAAAAGAATTAGAGCAAATATTGAAATTGAGAGATTAAGACCGAATTAATTTAGTAGTTTCCATAATTGTTTACTTTATTGTTCGAAATAAATAATTATTTAACAAACATATTATTTCGTGGTGTACAAAGTCTCATGGTCATTCATATACTTAATGTATGATCATCAATCATTTAAGGCTAAATTAATATGTACGTTGATGTGTGCTGGTTAAGCTATAGCTTGGTAATAAGCATACATTATAAGATTCGATTGGAATGATTTCATTCATCATTTTCCCTTCCATTTTGGCTTTACTTACAATAAAGCAGTTATATTCATGTGTTGGGCAATAATATTCAATATTCTCTTCACTTATAGCTCAAGGATGAAGAAGATTACAATGCAACAATATTTAAAAGCAATTTTAAGCTAATTAACCCAATAATATTTTTTTTCTAATTAAAATTACATTGTAATCCTTTCACTCCTTTTTTCATTATCAATCCTATCATATCAAGCCACACAGTAATTTTCAAGCAACCCATGTCTGCTTTCATAATAATTCGTACTATTCATAATGTTTACAAATATTTACATTTTTGATATTTTACCTACTAATTCCTGTCAAAATTCTATTAGATTCATGTTGATTATGACTGTTGTGTCAATTACTATTTGAGAATTGAGAGAAAGCAAAAGGGCAAATGCAATTCTCATTATTATATGTAAGTAGGTGGATACTTTTATCATTTAGGGAACATTATGAAAAGTTCCTATAGTTTTTATACTAATTGTATTGTATTTTAAGCAACTTAACACGGATGTGTTTTTAGGAGTAGGTAAGTTAAATAAGTTAAAAATTAATTAAAAATTAAAAATTTAATTCCACATTTACATGTAAATACATTTGCTAAAATTCTAGCTAACTAACTACCACTCTGTAAATATATTCTAGCATTTATCTCAAATCATACTTACTTACGCACACATTTTTAATAATTATACGTAATAACAGCGTACAGTACAACACAAGCATTTCTGTATGTATTATAATTATCAATTAATTATTTACTACTTACTACTTACTTATGTATGTATTTTGTTCAAGATTTTACTTATTATGTTCTACATACTATACGCAGGTAGGATTTTAATTACTAAATAATTAAGATGCATTCTCAAAGAATAACTGGCTTGTCTCACATCGTTATTTAATTTGAAATTCTCACTTATGCGTAATATGTGGACCTAACTGTTATCCAATGCATACAATACCAGACCAGACAATTATCATACAGCTAAGATTACTTTATAAATACAAATTACAATTAAATACTCGTACATCTAAACTACTAACTAGATATTGTACAATATTCTACAACAATACTTGACAGTACTTATTAGCATTCGCATTGGCACAAATTACAATTCCATACAACTCTACATACGATACGTTATGATAAGTGTGCTGAAGATAGTTATAGTTGCTCACGTATTTATAGTACTTAATGACAATAACGAAGCTTCGCTTTACTTAAATAGTAGGCTTTACGTGTCCATTGTCCAAGAGTTTGTTTTTAGGTGGATTTAGTAGTAGTAGTGTACATGTCTGTTTGTATGTCTTATAATACAATGCCATTTGAATGTGATCAATCAACTTAACATCTAGATATTTACTAATTAGCTAATATACTTTAGAATATTTTAAGTAGGTAGGTTGTAGGTATAGTATAATATGTATGTTTGTATATAGAAGCTACATTTGTGTTTTTACTACTAGAATAATTTATTTCCATTATTTGTTTGTTTCTTTGTTTCAATGTGTTCGTAATTGGATTTTGTATTAGATTGAAATTTGAAATTGGATGAGAAGAATCCCGTCACCATAAAGTATCTTTTTCAATTTATAATTTGATTACGAGAACAGAACACCGTAAACTCTAATAAGTGACAAGGTATTGCCAAAAACGATTTGAATTTTATATAAAGGAAAGTTTAAAGTTAAAGACAATTTTCTCATGCTAATAGTAAAGTAAACTAAAACAGTACTTAATAACCCATGCGTGTACAAATACAATCCATAACAATAACCATATCGACAGGAAATAAAGGGAGATCATAAAGTAGTTTCCACTTTTATATTACTTATGTAATGTAGGTTGAAGGTATGTATACAGTAAAACGGAGCTAATGTGTTATTGTATGTAGATTTAAGATTTAGAAAAAAATAACTTAATAAATCGAAGGTCAAACATTCGATGGATATGTTCCACTTGTCTCAAGTTTACGAAAATCAAATTAGATTACACGTCTCGTTTATAATAAAATTCGGAATGTTTCCATTGTCGATTAGGTCATCGGGGACTTATTATTGTTAACAATAAATTTAACTGTGTAATAATAATAATAATAATAATCGTAAAATTCAACTAGCATACTAAACAACATTAATTCAATGAAATCACCACTAAGCTGAGAACGAAAATGACAATGTACAATAATATACAACTGAGAAGAGCTTAATCTTAATTAAATCGTAGATAAGATTAGCTTATATAAACTTAAGATAAACAAAAGACTGAATTTGCTGTACTGTACGTAGATTTACTGATATTTATAACCAATCAATTCGAAACTAAATACATAATACACTTATTAGTATTTAATTTAACAGTCATAATCATAATTTTATAACAATTATTATCTGTAGAATACAATAGTTGTAATCTACTATGTATAACTAAACACAAAACCTGTGGCACTATTTCATTTGGATTACGGGACGGAATATTGGGAATAAACAAAATATAAATTATAGCTTAGTTGGTAATACTTTACTGTTATTGTTAAAATTACATAATATTATGTACGTAGTAGCTCTGTACTACTATCGATACATATAGCTATCATCATTAGAATTATTTTTTGGAAGAGGAACACAAGTTCAATGTTCAAGTTGAAGTTACGTACGTACTTATTGTTCTTATAATTCTTTAAATGGATGGAATGATTATTGTAATCAACAAACAGCACAGTGTAATAAATAGCAAATTAAAATGGGAACAATAACAATAGCATAGTAGCACTTTGCAATTTTGCATGCAATCAGCAATTCCTATATTGCTTATTTTTATTTGGTGTATTATATTGTGCTGGAACTAAATTTTAATTTAACGAGTTAACAAAACAAAGGCTTAAGTGCATATCAGCATATTGATTCCTAATGTAATTGTAATTGACTAAAGTGACTAAACCTTTGTCTGTTTTACTCAAATTATTCTGTAATGCTTAACAATTTTGTTTTTTCCTACAATCCAATCCCTTTTTGCTAAAATAGGTTAAATTAAAACTAAATAAAAATCCTACGATATTTAAGAACACGAAAAATTAAACTAGGTATGTATTTACTTATGTAGGTAAAGAGAAAACGTTTTCTGGAGAGCGTTTTTGTACAAAGTGGATGCTAAATTAGGAATTTTTGAAACTTGTAGTGGTTTTAGAAATTGAAATTGGTCATTGAGTCATGGGACACTGACAGATTGAAAATTGAATTAAACATTTAAAATGGAAAAAAAAAAAACGACCCACCCATTCAGTAGCACTGAGTGAGTTAGAGTTACAGTTTACAGTAATTAGAGAATTAAGTCGTTAAGCTTGTCTAAAGTCTAAATTAAACACACCACTAAAATCTCTCTCAAGAAAACAAAATCTGTATTGGATTACATCATAAGTTTACGTGAATAAAATGTTAACCACGTAAATAGTTACTAGATAGTTAATAAAATTATTGTATAAAATAAGTCTTTTAGTTGAAATTAAACAGGGCTATCTTTGACGGATCTTCCATTTCCATTAGTATAGATAATTGGGACATCGTCGTCAAGTGGAGGAGGTGGGATGGTGGGTGCTGGTGGGGGAATCAATCCATTTCCATTGGAATTTCCATTAGCCTTTGTTAATGGCGGGGTTTGTGATGGAGGAGGGTATCCATCACCAATTCCAGGATTTTCATTTCCACTTTCCAAGTCAGAGCGTTTCTCATCAATATGGGCAGTCGAGTGAGAATCTTCTCCTTTCCCTAATAACACAACAATAAGTTATATATTTATCAGTATTGAGAAAAACTCGTAGTTTAGTAATTGTAGGTAGCATTCCAATAAATGGTACGTACGTACGTAAAGGTATTTAATTCCCTTATTTGACTGAATGACTTCTTAAGTAATGCTTTCATACATGTACATGTATAAGTAAAGAAAGTTGGTTAATTACATTGATTTTCTTACAGAAAGAGGAAGTTGTTTGTATTAGTTTGATTATATCGTTTTGATTTTGATTGACCAAAGAATTATTGCCTTATACATAGAGGAGAATAATATCAATACTATTTGTATAATATGGTGTACTCATTTCAATTTCAATGTAATCTGTACATAATTTACATAATTTATTTATGATCAAGAGTTTTTCTCAATATTTCAATATATAACTTTATTTTTGTGATATTTTGGGTTTGCTTTTTGTTTGTGTACGTAAATAAACAGTACATACAGAACAAAATAAGTTTTTTACTTTCGTTGTGGTCTGAGTTGAAGTGATCTGATCCCTTCCATTGATCCACCATCCCATCCCATGCCACTTTTCACGAAACTCACAGATTTTGAGTATCTTAGGTGCATACAAAGGTACATAAAATGCATAAAATTGTCACCTCAACTTTCTACTAATGTCAATTAACAATTTTTAAAATAAGTTATTTGATATTAAATTATATAGTGCTGCGTTTGATTGGCCATTCACCCAGCAAACGTAAATAATAGGTAAAATTAACGCAAATAAATTAATAAATACCAATAAAACATTGTATTGCATTGTACTGTATTGTAAGTAGTGGAAATTAAATAATAAAAAACAGCTTGGCATAAATTATTCAAAAAAATCATGTAGGTAAGTTGTAAATAATAAATTAGGCAATCTTTGGTCAACATGCAAATCAACAAAAAATGTCGAGAAGGATTATGAGGTACAGAGTACAAAGTTAAGAAAGGTACATAAAGATTAGAACAAGTCGGATTAGATTGGGTTTGGGTTTGGTCAATCCGTAATTAAGAATCAAACATAAATTAATTAGTTCAGGTCAGGAGGAAATACCAAAAAACCAAATGTACAGAAAGAAATCATAGTAAGTTTTCATACACACACGGAATGAATATAAAGAGCACGAACTAGTCATTCAGTTCGTTAATCCATATATTTATGATCTACTAACACATACCTATGCGAAAAATTATATTAAAAAATAAATAGTTAGCTATGTGATTGAAAGTGAGATAGGATTTGGTATTTTGTTTGGCAGTGAATAGTGAATTCATCTTTCGTTTGATGTGGCAGTGATTTTGGAATTAAGTGAAAGAGTATTGAATAACAGACAAAGTGCTGTGTTATTATCAATGAGTATTCTTATAGCTTATTTATTTAATTGTGTTTATGTATTTTACTTACCTAATTTTTTAAAATTACTTCTTTTTAATTTAGCATGGCCAATCTGCATGAATCATATAACTTTGCTTTGCACACATCAATTTGCAATAATAAAATTGCATTTGCATTACCAAAAAATAAAAAGCTCAAACAAAAATAAGTAATTATTTAAGGATTAGGTAAATTGTGATTGTGAGAATTCAATTCGGTTGGATTGCGTGTGTTAATATGTGAATGTGAGTGACTGAGTATTTTTAAGTGGACTAAGTACGTGTAATTGTGATTAGGTAATATTATTTAGTGCCTGTCCTGCTTGGCTTTGTGCAATGCCTGAGTGAGTTGCTTGATTTCGTTGATTTTCATATAATATGGCATGAACATATACGAGCAGCACTACTATATTTACTTTTAATTATTAAATGCAGCTTTAAGCTATTTTTATGCACTTTCAGTGCAATCAAATAGAAGTCAATTGAAATTGACAAATTGACTTTCAAAAGTTATACATACCATTTAAATATTTAAATACATTACGTAAGCATATTTAATAGTTGTATATAGTATCATTTATGAATTTAGGTATGTAGGTTATGGTATATTTAATTATTTGCAAATGCGTTACGTTTTTAACTAGTACGTATAGTAGCTAGTACCAATTTTGGCAAGTAGCTATTCAATACACATAATTTTTCATTCTTTCATAGGCATACATTGAGATTCTGTCTTATTTTGCTTTAATATTAAGAAGCGTTTACTTTTGGGTTTCGTTTGTAGTAGTATTTGTAATATTTTAATGTTAAAATGTTCAAAAGCTCCTATATATTATTTGATTATTCTAAATATTTACTTAATTATTCAGTATACTAACAATACATTAAGTCATGTTGTAGTATAATATCTCTTTAGTCTTTATCTACAAGAAGAGATTCATAAAATGTATTTTTAATCAGGCAGTTATTGTATTTAGTCAAGTCGAGTGAGTTACATTAATAAGGTAAATTGTTTAATATGTATGTTTTATAGTGGTAATGCATTTTGTACTTGCGTAGCAGCGTAAAGGCAGCAGAAATTCAAAAACTTGCAAAAACAGGTAAAAATATGAACACCACTTTTGAAAAACAAATGGTATTTTTGAACTTAAAATTTGTTTGTATTTATATGTAAATTGGGTATTGGATAAAGTTACTTAATTACTATAGTTAACATCCAAGGGACTTGGAAATGGCATTTAAAGCAAAATCTCAAGACAGCCCTGCGCAGAATGAAATCACTATTTAATCTTAACTCTACAACTACTGGTTAGGTTATCTTTAGTTTTTTGACTTAAATCATATACTTAAATATGCAAAATTAAATATCAAAATTGTACATTACTCTATTATGGATATTAAATATACATAGTAGAGTACAGTTACAATTACAGTCGAGCAAATAAACTGGAACTGGATTTACAATTAGCTGAACATAGAGGCAAATCATAAAAAATCGGGCATCAGCGGCTCACCTTTGAAACATAACAATCCTCTTGCTCTTGTGTAGACGACGATTACTGCAATAATAATCAAAAGGGCTGGAATTCCAAGCACAAGTCCAACTATTCCACCAGCGGATAAACCTCCTATTAAAAATAAGGACATAACAAGTTAATTTCGAACCAAAACATAAGTTGTGATCGATGTATGCAAATAATTTGACAATTTAAAGACCAATTGTGCAAATTAGCACATTGGTCCATGCAAAATAAAAATTTTAAAATGAAAAAGTAAATTCCTGCAAAAATCATAAATCATAGCATGCAATTTGAAAGCTGAAAATAATATTTCAAAAAATGGTGCTTATTGATTTATCTGTAAGTGATACAGATTGTGATAAATATAAAAATGATAAGTAAATTTATGGCTTAGTTTCCACCATATTGACTTTTCTCATTTGGAAAAGTAAAACTTTGTCGTTTTCCTTTGTTTTCGTTTAGAAAAAGACAAAAAACATGCTATGAAATATTATTCTAGCCAACGAACAATGGTTGGGTTCAAAATGTCTGTTTATACCCGAACCAGCACTGCTGGAAGAAATAGTCAGGTCAAATTGAACATCTCCATGAAGATTCTGAACATTAAGTATGAATTTCTTGTTGATATCCTCTTCGTCGACGCCATCAACCTTGAGACGGGCTTCCCAAACTCCATACTGAAAGGATTCCAGGTAAAACAAAATTAAATTAATACAAAGCTCTTTTGGTTCAGTATTGATCGCTAGTAATTAGGTTTTCCTTTCAACAGAGATGAAAGAGGGGAGTGACAAAGTAAGAGGGGAGAGCGTGCAATGACAGGAAATATTTATTAGATATTTTCTTATTAGATTTTCCTCCATCAGGTGAATGATGAAGTACAGTTACAGGTAATTCAATTCAAATTCAGGAAGTTAGAGAGTATTCATTACTAATATCACTTTCCAGGTTTCCAGGCTAAGGGAAAACAAAGATAGATATCCTCGCAACACAATTACACAATATATTACATATTTGTCCAGAAAAGCTAGGATATTCACTACATTTAATTTTTCATTCCAGGAAACATGAAATAATCGAGAAAAAGGTTAATTTATAGGTAGAAATACTAGGAAAATAAAAATTCAACATTTTTGCTGGAGAATATTTTACGTACCTCGTGTTGTTGGAGGGCTTCGGCAGTGTACCGATCCGTAGTTTGTTTTTCAGCAATTTGTTTTCCATCGACTATCCAGTAAATGTTGGTTGGTCTAGGGTTAGACGAAATATTTAAGGAAAGAACAGTTGTATCTCCAAGACTAGCTACTTGAACTCGGCTTGCTCCATCGCGGGATGCACGGGGTGCAACTGCAAAAAAGAAAGAACAAAGAAAAACGTTAGGCGGTTATTACAAAATGGTTGCGAGATGTGTATTTGTATACACACAAAATTCTTAGCCCATTATATCAGTAGTACAGTACAGACCACTCATATAATATATCTACAGGCTTAAGTTTAAGTTCATCAGTGAAACCAATCTTGTAACCCTTTCTGAAATAGTGAAATAGCTTCCGGCGCCCTTTACATCTAATCAATAACTGCTTTCCTGTTTTATATGGGTTCTTCAAGCTTGAACTGAATGCTTGCTTTGCAATAATTTATTGAGCTGCAGTTTTCATCTCGAAAGTAGTAATAGTATTTGAGTGCACTCTTGTTTGTTGCACGAAAGAGTAATAAAATGAAAGCTATTCATCATGCAGCTAATAATCACGCAAAAAATCAATAAATAGCTAATACCTCCCTTCAATATGCTTATTAGCAATCTGATATGTGCATATGCATTTATTTGACACAAAAACGTGTTTACTCATATGCAGAATATTTTTTGGGTGTATGTACATTTATGTACACAGTATAATTAAGTACATACAATATACATAAGTATATGATGGCATATTTATGGCATGCATGGTTCTATATGAAAGATTACATTTAGGAAAAGGAAACCACTTCGTATGACGTTTCCTGTGAAGGGAGATGTTGAGTTGTAAATTGAGTTAAGACAAACAGAGCTGAAATATTAGACAGTTTCAGTATCCTACTTTTAGTATATATGCTTGGTATGCTTTTAGGCAATTATAATATAGATCTCCTGCTATATCTGTATTTATATAAATTATATGACATAGTTAGCGAAGGCATTGATAGTAACACCATTAGTACTGACACTAGTGACTGATTGCTCTTAAGTAGCAAAGTTCAGGTAAATTTCCCGTATCAATCCCCCTACTATTCTATTTTTTGTCTTGGTTTTGTTGGAAACACCGTTTGACTGACTAATGCTCGTAATACAGATACTCACTCACTGAAGTAAGTATTTAAGTGGTTTGGTTCTCAGGTTCCCTATATATTGAATAGTATTTATATATAATGTCTGAATTGATTAGCTTTTGCTATAGAAATATTACTGTCTTATGCCTTCTGAGGTAGACGAGCCGGCATATCTACAATCTACGTCAATGAAAAATTGGTTTCTGCAGGAAATGAAGCCTAAAGATGAGAAATGGCATCATTTATTGTTTTTGACTCGGTTGATACTTTAGTTATGAGTTCGCACATAAAAATATGAGAAAACGTATTGCAATATCTTAGGAAAGTACAGTTTAAACTAAGGCACTTCTTTAGCAAATCGATATTTATACTTACAGTCATTTAGCTAGATACTCTCTACAGTAAACTTTACATGCTTTACAGATGTAAGAGCCTTACTAGCATTAAACGGTAAAAATTGGCACAAAAAAGTTAATAGAATGTAGCTATTAAATCCAAGTCGCACTTTTGTGCAAAAATTTTTGCTGCAAATCTGTATTTTGTATATTTTATGTTGCAAATAAAATAATTTGCATAAATTGGCTTACATTGTACATTGATGTCTACAGATGCTTCTTTATTATCTGTTTCTGTTAACGCATCATGAATTGCAACGCATCTGAGTTTCTTGCCATTGTCCGACCATTGGAAACGATAGTTCTCTAAATTTTGGAAATAGAGGGTAACTTTTTCCTGTTCGGTGCTTTGGACTGCTCTGAGACCATCAGTGATTTGTTGGTCACCTGGAAATCATACGAATATTGCTTAATTAGTAAAGACTTCTTTAGATATTTCCTTTATAATACTACTTAACTCATCATTAAAAAATGGTAGGAATAATTTACCCAAGAACCATTGGAATTTAGGGGCTGGCTGCCCATTGGCGGAGTAGCAGGTCAGGTTAACAGGCCGAATATCTTGGTTTACTGCTGATGAGTCAACAAGATTTTGAAGAGATTTCAGAGTAGCGACAGAGAACTGGGGTGTGTCGGGTTTACCTGTATGGTGGTTTCATAAAAACAAACAATTGTAATAAAAAATTAAACATTAACACCAGTAATGGCTCACTAGTAAAGAATTACTATCGAGAATCCGTAATTTTATTTTCTGTATTACCACTCACATGGGAAAAGGGGTGGATTATTACTATAGGATAGGATGTGTAGGTAGCACAAGTGATTTTTATTCGCAAGAACACTCTTTATAGTTTGTTTATATCGTTTTATACAAGTTAATGCACATATATGCACTTATATTGACATACCACACCTATTCTTAAGTTCAGGAACCTACACAACATGTTACAATGTTACAATATGGTTACTTACAAATACTACATTTATCTCAGATAGAGAAACATTAAATGTTCATACAAATCTCATTCTTTAGCTATAACCTAGTCTCTGCGTGGTAGTTGCTGTTTCTTACAATGTTATAATTCCAAAGCTGGTTAAATCCAAACTATCATTATCATTACATCACATCGACCATTTTCTCTGCTTTATTGCTTTCTACATTTTCATTACGTACTTCTATTACTTTTCAACAGCTTAAAAGATATCGTTTGGTACTTCACTACAATCTATAACACATTATGTGTGTTTTCTAGTTTACCATTCAAGTTTACCATTTCTTCGCCAGCAAATGTAAACACCTGGTTTGGAACTTATGGAATCTTTGAACTTTCTATCGTTAGCTATTAAATTATCTGCACTTCAAGATTTTCTAAATGCTAGCCAAATATTCTTGCATTGTACATACTACAGTATTGTATAAATAGGGAAGGGAACAATATTAATAATCCAATTTAATTTCAAAAGGTAGATGTATGTACACACAAATGTGTACGTTTACACAATAAATATGTAGATACTAGATACTCTACATTATCTCGAGCTTAATTATTGTAGATGTAGAACAAGTACAATAGAACAAGAACAATACAGGTCTAGACTAAAATTGTGACCTCTTAAACTGGTGTTTTTCTTATACGTTTTCTTTGCTGCAAATTAAAGGCACTAAATAATGATTACGGAAATAAATTATAATCATAAAATATATAACATACAGATAGATTTGAACCCATTCTGAAGGTTAAATACAAATGTCCTATAAAATTGTATTGCTAACCAATGGAGGATATTTAGGCATTAAACGTCTAAAACGTATGCATACACTTCCTGTCATTTTTCATTGCTTGTGTAACTGGACTCAAGTGCTTTTGTTTTATCCTTCTCTTTTAGAAACTGAGCCGATATAATCCTCTGAAACTCCAATAAGTAATAAAAATAAGTATTACTTAAGTAGATGCACACCTACACTACACCTTAAGTTCCGAAGTAAATAATATCCTCTTATTATGAAATACAATGTGTTCAATATTATTTAGGGCAAAAAGTAAAGACAAAATGACTTTTCAAGATTACTTCTAAATTCAACCTCATTCACATTTATTATTCAATACACGATGTCATGCCCTGTGCTCTGTATGTAAGTAAACAAATAGAAGAGCTAATTTATTGTGTCTTCAGTAAATACGCAAATTGCTAAATAAAACTCACTTGAGTTACTTTATAGTACAAAGTATACAAATAGGTGTGGCAGGGTTTGTTGTTTCTCATTTTTCAATGTTTTTCTGACGATGAGACGGAAGTAAGTACATAATGATACATAAATTACATTAATGTTGACTCCTGTATAAATATTATTGTTAGGATTGCAATTGCATTGAAAAAATACTTTAGGTTGTTCTCACAGTATGTAGAATTCTTAACTCAACATGCGTTTCTATGAAACAATACACTCTGTATGAGAAAAACAAGTAAAGAAACGTTAGTCCAGTGCAACCTCTTCTTTTTCTGGTATTGTAACAATTGTAAGTAGTAAATGGAGCGACGAAGGCTCGCCATTTCATTAGCAAGAAGAATGAGGTGTAATGAATGCGTATATGGTCCATATTATACCTAAGTAAACTATATAATACTTATACAATGATATTCATAATCATAATACGCATGCAATCAAAAAACTGTTGCATGAATGCAAAATATTCCTGAATCGTGTACAGTATTGTATGTACGGTTAGCCAAAGAAGGAGACATAATAATATTCTAACGTATATTTTAATATAATAACTAAACGGTAACTGACAATGAGTGTTTGGATGAAATCTCGTGAGTAATTAGTTGTCCGTACTGTTTCAAATTCGTTTCGCAGAGTTCTACTGTTCTTTACAGTCCCTTCCACTTATTTGATTAAGTAGAACATTTTTACGGGTTCTGGTAATAATAAAACACTATTATTTATACAATTACATACATTTTTGGCTTTAGTTTCAGTCCAGCTAAGGATGTGTAACACTTTTCGCATTTCTAACTATTTAATTCCTCCTTTTCTACAAAATTATACATTTTTCATAACGTTACGTTACATTACGTTTCGTTATGTTCTATTTTATAATGTGTGTTAACTATCTACAGTGTAGTAATAATGTATTCACATGCATTTTTGTATTCCTCATTGTATTACCCTTAAATGCCATTACATTACATTAGTATGTACTTACTTACTTACAAGTACAGATATGAACTCACATGGTAATGAGCTTTGCTGCCAAAAAATAAGATTCATCTTCAGACATGGACATGACATGGTGCGCTAAGAATGACATGCAAGAGTGGACTCGCCTAGACTATACATATAGCTGGACTTGTTATAAATATTATAAAAAATTGCTTTGTATGTAATATAGAGTATAAAGATCCTTGATACTTATATACAGATAGCTACGGTATAATATGTAATAGAATGTTTGTAACAACTGACAGATGGATTTAGTCAGTCAGTGAGACTTAGTTTTGCCTTTGATTTACTTACATTACATTGCATTGTATAACATTTAAGTATACATTGTACATTGTAGTGTAGGTGCCTATGTTTTTTATTACGTGTAAATGTAAAGTAACATCTCATGACAGACAAATAACGTCTGAGGCAGGAATTGATATGATTTCAATGCCCACGCGAGTTTTAAAGTAAATTGGAGCCTGACTTAGCAATTTACAATGGAAATATTCCTTCTATACATTTCTAAGCGTAAACTGCAGAGATACCTACGTAAACACATAAATACTGCTACCTTGCGGCTCAACTTCTTGTTGGCCTTGTACATTGTACATACACCTTGCACTTAACCTTACTATCCATTTTAAAATAATATGCATTCAATTTTCTGAATTGCAGGTACGTAAATTCTAGACTAGTAGCAATATAGTATTAGTAAACTAGTTAGCTACTACAAAGGTATATTCTAGCAACCTAACTAATTTTATTGGCTGAGACTTTTAAGATTTGAGTTTATATTCTATTCACACTGCTTATGCTTAGACTTTAGACTAGGAGTAATTTTATTATACCTAGCACCAGCCTAGTGGATGGGATATTCCTGCAAAATAGTAATGGGTAACCTGCCTACTTGAGTTACGGGGAAGAATGGAAAGATTTTCAGTATTACATAGCTAACACACACTAGATCATATTATTATTACACCCTCACTTATAATAATATTAATAATAATACTGTGGGTTGGTAGAGCAGTACATTTATGTATGGCATACATAAATACAAAGTCTAGGCGCAGGGTAAATAACATTGCAACGTGTGCATACTGATTTAATTTGATGGGATGGGAAGAATGTACACATACTGACAATGAAATAGAATGGTTTTGGTTAAGTAAATTAGCCTGGACAACTTAAAAACGTGATTAACCATTAGAATTATCTTATAGGAGGATATAGGTACGTAGAACCTAGGATTTCATAGAGATAACATCATTTCTATTTCAATACATGTATTGATGTTGACAATAAAGGCGTTCAGAATACATGACAAGGAGGAAAACACTTTTGTTAGTGTTTATCATGAACTAACATGTAAAAATCTGTAGCTATCAGTATATGTTATGTATTTAGGAATAGTGAAATGCATTCTTCTCTTCTCTAAGTCTGATATTTACTATGCATTAAATAGCTGGGCATCTAACGATAAGCTGTATACATTAAAATAGTGAGCGAGCAACAAGATGAAGTGCTGATTACATCTCTTGTGCACAAATATCTAAGACATTAAACTGGAACTGGTTTCAGCAATAGAAAAACGATTGTAATTTCTCTTGGCTATGGGGTATACGCATTAGTATTAGCTTTACATACTTATTTACGTTACGTAATGGAAAATATTGTATTTTCTGTTAAGTATAATATAATTGTGAGCTAAGAAGACTATAAGACAGGTAAAAACACATTAAGGGAGTGAGGTAAACAAATATGTTATGTTAGGAGCAGAGGAGAATGTACATAAGGTAAGTACTTAAAAAATAGCAGTACATTACATAAGAGTGGTAATACATAGTGAGGTGCAGGATTAAATGAATTTATAATAATCTTCCAGGTAAGAATAACTAATTTATAAAAAACTTACGAAGAATTCCAAGGTCGACACTTCCTATGTAGACTCCCTTGTCAGCAAAGAGTCTGCATTTCCATTTGCCATTGTCTTCCTCCTTGACCACACTGATTACAATTCCGCACTGACCCTTGTCGAGTCCACCGCCGTTGTAGGAGTACCCAGCCTCTGGACCTTGTCCAGGCCTTGCGTTCCCCGGGTGGAAATTGTATACCGAAGGGTTATCTGGGTCGCTTGGGTTCTCCTTCTCCCAGAAACAGCTATTAATTGGGATTCCATGAGATTCACACGTGAAATTTGCTGTGTATCCTATTCTTGCTGCGATTACAGGCTTAGGAACGTAGGCTGGACTTCCTTTCTGTGCTGATGCCCAACTTGTCACACCTGTTAAATAAATAAACAATAAAGAAATGTCTTAGTTAATTGAATTGATTCTTTGAAGATTTCTTAAAATTTTTAATTACACATCTGTCGAATGTAATATGCAATGCAATTAACGAGATTTATGTTTTCTTTGCTTGTAGCATAATATTGTACCATGAAAAATGTTAAAGTTGCTTCAAGAATGAGAACCGGATGGATTTTTACACACAACATGATCTTGCGAATAGAAAATCTGTTGTTTTATCGTCAAACGCACTCCCTCGATTTTTACATGCAAATTTGTGCACTAAAACACAAGTACAATATATATTGGCCTACACCATGCATCGTGACGACTTTTAATAAGCTAATCAACTACTGAAGCGGATAAACAAGATGGAAAACATTCGAGAAATTCTAATCGATGGCTTTTGATAATGATGATGACACTCGTGCTTTCATTTCCATTTTTTTCTCATTAAGCTTCTGTACAATGTTGATTTAGTATTAAATTCGCTCTTGTCATAAGTCATTTGTTTTAGAAAGGGTTAGCGTTAGCGTTAAAAGATATGCTAACTAACTTCCTTTATTCATTAGCGATATCTGTATAGCGGCATAATGCATACTGTACATAAATATTTTTATATTTATATTGTATGTAAGAGGAGAAATGCTCTTTACTTATAGTTTATGCAAATGAACTAAGTAACTAAGCTTCATTTCATGGATTATTGAACTGATGCATCATGCATCTGTGGAATCTTCTAAATCTCTGCAAGCCAGATCGTATCATCTCTGCATATTTGCATTTGCATTAGTAATCGTATGGAAAATCAAGGTTATGGTTAGTTAGTCAAGGTGTCAATTTCTAAAATTCAAGTTCAGTGTCATGTCAGCTGAAGACTGAAGAAAGGGTGGTTGTCGTGCGATGGCAATACTCAAGCCTAGCTTTAGTTTAGTTTTACTTTGGCTTGTGGCATGGTTGATGGTAGGGCATCTGTTAGGATCAAATTAACCGTAAAATAAATATACATAAGAATAGTAAAGATCAGCCACGGTATTTTATAAAGGAAAATAGAATCTAAATCCAACTCTTCTTGTATACGTTTATAATATGTGCATTTGTTTACATTAGGTATGCATACATA
Organism: Tomocerus mixtus; assembly: GCA_034694165.1. NCBI lineage: Eukaryota > Metazoa > Arthropoda > Collembola > Entomobryomorpha > Tomoceridae > Tomocerus > Tomocerus mixtus. The sequence continues at coordinate 66,622 of JAQFYC010000111.1, read as the reverse complement.
CAAGTATAACTAGATTTTACTACATCCCGTGGTATGACTTGTATTTTGTATATAAAATAGCATAGCACACTTTCCAATCCTTTCTTTTGATTATACTCACTATATAACTGGTCTTTATGTATGTATTTTCTGTAGAATAACTACTATTAGTTATTGAACAGAGCTTTCACGATGTATTTCATCAATTTCCCATAAACAAGTTTCAGAGTGAGTTTCCAATTTAGTTGTGTCAGTTAAGCTTACATACTCTTATCAAATAGCATTCTATCAGTACTTATATGTACGTATGTAATATTTCGACTCATTCACAGATTCAAAAGATAAATAGAATCAGAGCTCGGAAGGGTAAATACTCTGGCATCACCCAAAAATCATTTATCTTATGAAACGTCTATTTTCTCTCTCGCTGCACTGTTATTTATTCGTACCTAAGCATATTGGGGTGTCAGAGATACAATTATTTTACAAAATATTCCATGCAAACTCACTTAGCTTATATGGGATGTGAATTATTGTATTACTCGAATTCTGCGTTGTAATGTGTTGTGTTGTGATGACGTAGTAGGTTAAGCGGATAACCGAAAGTTTACTATAAACAACAACAGATACCTAATGTAATGTACTTAGTACATACTAAAGGTAACAATGTTTTGTACATATTTGTATCTAAATATTGTACAGACAGACAGAGGACAAAACAGAACAACATATCTCATTATCGAAACATTAGTGTCAGTCAGAGGATTAACTCGACGTTAGCTTTAGTAGTATTTAAGTACGTATAAGAGAAATAGCCGCTTAACCACGAGCCATATGAAATTCAACACCAAAGCCAAAAGTCAAACCCCAAACCAAACCAAACCAAACCAGGCAAAGCTGACATAGAAAACAGAACCCAGAGACAAGAGCTGAGCTAAAAGTCAAAGCCAAAGCCAACGAGTCCAATTCAATTTTCTAAAGCAGCGAGCGATATGAGTAAAATCATTATCGTTATTAACACATTAATCTATCACTCGACTCTACTTATGTTACTTACTTACGATATGTTAGGTACGATAGGTATGGACTCTATGTTATGTAGTTACAAATGCCAAATCAAAACAAAGTTGAATGAAATCCCAATCTGGTTTCGTCTGGTGGGTGAGGGAATGATAATTATCCTTTCTGTTGACTTACTACTGCTTATACCTACTTAGTGTATTAATATTGCTATTAAAACGTGTAACTTACATATGGCTAGGGTTACTGTATGTAAATACTCGTATAAACATATATCAGCACGTGCATATGTCAAAATCATTCTTTGATGGTTTGACTTGACTTGTTATTAGTATTTATTGATTTTATGAGATAGAATAAGGAATTCCTAGCTTTTTTGCTTCAATACAACCACACAGATTCCAATCGTTTCCTTTGATATAATTCGTCACAACAGTTTCAACAGATTTAGACTTTATTATTCATTTTATGTCAGATAAATGCTCTCTGAATGGTTGCACGCGTATAAGATTGAATTATAAAGCTGTTTTGACATGTAAACAATTTATTCTATTCTTTAATTCAGAATATTACGTATATTTTATGCTTTGCATGTGTAGCAGCATTCATAGAGAGTGTTTTTCACTAAAAATTAGTTGTGTAAGTACATATATGCATTATTCATACATTTGAACTTAAAACACGATCTGGAAGACAATGAAATGAAATTCGCATTTGTAATCTGCTTGGTTTTGTTTGGCAACAGAGATGTTTACAAACAAATGGCACATTTTTTGCATACTTACATACATACTACATCTTTCTTTTCTTTGTCCAGAGGACAATAATGTATGTAAACAAAGGAAAAAAATATGGGTTGTTTTCAAAATGCAGTAAAAGCTTTAGAAATATTAATTACTACAATTATTGAGCTCCGTCATTTCGAAAACAGTTTTTAGTTCATTATAAATGTGATTAGACTGCATGGCTTACTTTTGCCACTCTATCAATTCGTGTGCAGCACACGATGCATTTGTATTTTATAGAATCCATTTGTCTTTGCGAATTCCGATGTTAATGTTGCTAATGCTATGTAATTTAATTTATGAGTACGCTGTTCTGGTATTCAATTCAATTCAGTTCAGTTCTTGGCTTTGTTTCTTCTGCTAATTATTTGCATTGTAAGCAACACATTAAAGAATATTTAATGTGAGTATACATACAACACTGCATTTCAATTCGCAACTTTAGCTTTAACTCTAACTCAACAACTGCAACTGCAGCGAGTGATTCTGAAATAGTTCATGCCGCTCTTTCCCTTTATCTTTATCTTTTATATTTACCTTTAGAATTATATGTAGAATGTAGACTGTAAGATATTCTTTTGTACTCACATTCATGATTCATTCAAAGCTGTACATAAAAGGAGGTACTATCTGTAGGTAGTGATAGTGTTAAGCTATATATGGATGGATACATTAAGTATGTAGGCATTTGAATAAGAAAAGACAGTACAAATAGTGCTACTGTTATTAGTCATACAACATTAGATATTTAAGACAAAAGTTATTTCGCAGTGGCAGTTTTGAGATTTATTTAATTTTTATTTTAGGACAACGACAGGCTGTAATGGACTGTGCAGATTTGTGCCAACACATTAAACAGAAGCCGACGTAGCTGTAGCATTACGCAGTAAAGTCAAATAAAGTAAAGTCGAGCCACTCACTGTAAAGTGTAAAGTGTAAAACTTTATCTTGATATTTACATGACATGACAGGAATAAAAAGACACACAAGAAGAATGAAGATCTGTGTTACGTAGTCGTGAACACCAGAGAAGATACAAAATACATACAAATGCATAAATATACGGGATTTATGTTTATGTTTATGCGCATTTAATATTTTATATTATTATATACTACACACATTTACACATCTTATTAAGGGCTAAGTATTTTATAGTGCAAGCAGTTATTGTGGACGCAGTTAAACAGCCAGATCCAAAGTAAGTGGACTGTGCTGCATTGTTGTAAATAGTTTCACCCGCCGCACAAATTTTTTTTGAGATATCTTGAGTAGTGCAGTAGCAGAAGCAGAAAATACAACCTTGGTTTACATCGTTAATGAGCCTATTAAATAGTGACATGGCTTAACACCAAGGTACCTATAAAAGTGTATATTTAAGCTAAGCACAAAGGAAAACCTTAGTGATGTCGTAAATAAACTTTCGTTCTCGTATACGCATAACTATAACCAAGAGTCCTTTAGGGAGATCATTATTTTGACTTGTACTTACAAATGTATATGGAGAGTAGGAAAAACAAGCCAAGATTCTAAAATATATTACACATACGAAGTACAGAGATACTATTTATATAGTACCTAAAAGGAATTATTGCTTTGGTCTACCTAAATGTCTTTGCTGGACTACATACAATTACATGGAAAAGTTTTGCCATAACGTAACGTGACGTGACGTTTAGAAATACTGGACTTCCCTACTCGCCACACCACACCAGACCAGACCAAGCCGGGCCAGAAATGTTCACAAGTTTAGTCTCTGTAGCAAAAACAATAATAAACCCATTTCCTCCCCTATTTCCTCAGGAGAGAGAAGATGCCGACAAAATCCTTCCACATTCAGATATATACTATCTGTATTTACTTACATACATCACATCACATCAGGTATTATTGCACGGTACGGCTCTATTCGACCGTGTACAAGCACAATGTCACGTTTAGCTATAGTTTATAGTAACTGTATCCATTGTGTATACACAGGACACGAGTAAAAGATAAATGTTCAGTTTTAAGTTTCACTATGTAGCTGTTGATGTGTTTGCCTTCAAAAATCCAAGTTGAGCTCTAATATCCCATTTCCCCTCTTTTCTTGTGAACATAAATTTCTAGAGAGAACCATGAAATTTAATTACAATAAATACAAATTGCTATGCACTATGCATGTACCCATCTTCATGTACACCTAACCTACTACAGATACGTATATGAACCAAATGTTTTTGGAACTAACTAAACTTTTTAAATTTTCTTTTTACGTTTCCGCATACATGATAAACACTTTTCATTTCCTTTTTTCCATATTTCCCTACATACCCATTGTAAATTGGAAACTAATGACTTTTAAAAACATAAATACAGAGACATACATTACATACTAGAAAATTATTAACATTTTACAATACATACAGACACACTAACACTATAACAAAAACCAAACCATTAGTCAATTTGACTTGAAGGAGTATGTTAAATATTATGTATGTAAGTATGTACAATATGAAATATTTAGTCGGCCATTAGTATCTGTACTTTAGTTCATTTGATAATTCCTCGCTTGGATTTGCAAAGCCAAGCCAAGCCATGTGCCACTTTTAAGCGAGAATTTAGCAGAAGAAGAAGTGTCACGATTCTAGTTTATCCCTCCCAACAATTCACATTAATGTTGAGCTAAGGTAGTGTTAAAACTTTTAATGGCCTTCTCAAGCTGTCATAACACAACAAATGTTCCTTCAATAACTATAGCTGTTAACAGTTAAGGTGGTTTGCTTTCTTTTCCTTAAGTTCCGAGTAGCTAAGTACCTACATACAAATACTTTATATAAAAAGCCCATCCCATCCGTTACTCTAAGTCTCACGTTGAGTCAGACTGGTAGGAAGAGTAAAGTAACCAGTAACTTAACTGGTTAGGTGAATTGAATTTATTTAGCCGAGAGAGCTGTAGTTACATGTAATTTAGAATTTAGAGTAGCAATGCAATGCAAGTGATACAAAGACACGTTTAGACATACATGTGTAGTAATTGTACTTGAATGTGTAATTGTAATTATTTAGTTTAGCAAAATACATATGTAGCACTACAACTACAGCAATAACATGTAGTTACAGATTGAGAAGTGAGAAGGCGTCACAAAAAATTTCAATCTAACTTGAAGATGAATGGAAGAGACACAACACAACATAATCATAAAATGAAATTAATGTGTGTCAATTCGACCATTTGTAATTTGAATATTAGCCTACAGCTATAAGAATGCACTACAAGTCTAAATCAGCCACGTCTTCACATACAATGGGTATTCAGTGACGTGAGGATCTCCTTCCCCACTTAATATCTTTAAAAACCGCTGATTTTTGATGACAGAGATTGAATGCCTATACTATAGTGGCAACAGTGATAGAAATTGCACTTAAGGTAGGAGGAGGATGATTATGATTAAATTTTTATTGTATATTGTATTATGATTACGAGGACTATTGTAGTTGGACAGCTAAATCGAATAGTTAAGTTGTATTGTGAAGAATTAGATGAGGAAGGTGCTCTTCTTCCTCTAAAGCTTATTAATTTAAAGCTCTAAGTATATAAAGTAAGTAGCAATTTAAGTAGGTATACAAAAGATGTAAATAAAATTAGCTTTACACACCCGCCTACCTCCCTACTTAAGAATCTGCATTATAAAGCAATGTAGTTTATACATATTGCAAATTAAAATACATTTTAATATCCTTCTGCTCACGGAGCATAAAATGTTAATGTGTACATTATGCAAAATGGGTTTACTATAACACGTACTGATTTAGTAAGCTAAGAAATAGCAATGAACATAATATCTATGTACACTGTATGAAAATTGGAGCATTATTATTTACAGCGTCTATTTATGCAAATGTCTTTCTAATAATGTGATTACATTTTACTTGTATGACAACTGCAACTGCTGTGTGTATAGGTATACAGATATATCCATGATATAATAAGATATTATGATAATAACAATGAATATTAATTTATATTAGTAAAATGTTGATATCATATTTTCTTTGCTTTGATACAAATTGTGTTTGTATAGCTGCACAGGTAGAAGAAAGAACAAAAAGTTTATTAGTTCATTCAACCCCTTTACAGAATGCTACGATGTTCTAACTCATCCTAAATAATTGTAATGTATAGTTGTTGTAGTAGATGAATGTATCTAATGAATAAATGTCAGAAATTCATGTCAAGTGTCAAATCTGTGTGATAATCACATCACGATTACAACTGATTGTTGATTGTTGAAGTAGATATGGTTTATTGTGCTATAGAAGATGCAGTTATCCAATTCTAGCTCAAACTTAAGTAAATGTTACCCACCCGACAGTACACAGTGTGAGTGTACTTTGTACTTTAGTAGTGTACCATTGCCATAAGTCAGTTATTATATATTACTTGGCATGACAAGATGATTTGGATGTGTATCTTCTCTTTTATCTTACTCATCACATCACTCGACTCATGGCATGGCACACAAGTACATAGTACATAGATAATACTTGTATGTAAGTAATTTTAAATTAAATATACTACCTTTAAGACATTCGGTATTTACTTATATAAAGTTTTGCTCGTATAGTATGTATGTATAAGCAAAAGAAAATATTATTGTGTCTACCTACACAGCATAACTCTCAAAATTACAACGGATGTTGTTAGCTCGTAGTATTTTCTATTTTGTTTTACAAACTATTGACGTTATGTACGTAGTATTTACTATTATTACTTTTGTATGACAAATAAGAATAGAATTTGTTTTATATCTGTATAATGTACAATAAAACACGTCACGTCAGTATTCAGTACAAGTGATTCTGCAAAGTAATAAAGATGATAAAGAATTTAGATCAAGAACAAAGGATCTTGAGTAAGCAGACGAAAACACTAAATACTCAAGATTTGTTCTTTTCCAGCGAACCGAAATTATTGTTTCTTTGTTTGCTTATATATTATATGTATGTATGTAGTATGTGTATGTACTTTACTCTTTTACTCTGTCTTGTCTTGCTTCTGCTTGCAATCTCAATGATTTCATAAGTAATAGAAATAATAAACATTGTTATTTTGCATTTACTATTTACCTTATGTTACAGGAGATACATAGTAAGTATATGTATTTGCCTTGTAAAAAGGAATGTAATGCTGACTTGAGTGGAGAATTGTCATCGCGTGTATGATTTAACTGTAAATTTGATGAATTTAATCTAACAAGTCAACAACTTGGAGAAAGAAGAAGAATAACAAGGATGTTTTTAAATATTTTTACAAATAAACACCCGTAAGATTGCAATTACAAGCCCAGGAGTAAACTAAACCACAGCATTCCTTACCAAAACCACTTGGAAATTGGAAGTGACATTGAATTTAATTGCTTTTTTTTTTATCCTAACACAGATTTCAATTATATTTCTTGTAACTGTGTTTTGTGTAGACAGTGTAGAGTGTAGAGCTAAAGTTTATTTTAATAATTGTGTCAAGTGTACCTACCTGAGTGGTACATTTTTTCATATTAAGACGCAATTAACTTCTACCTACCTAATCCCTAGTATGATAAAATAAAATTAATCCCAACAAAAAATACTCTATAAGTAAGTTAAGTTCCAAATGAAGATGTCGGAAAGAAAAGATTATCTATTTTTTGTTGTAGATTAGTCTGTTGTCATTGTCATCATCATTTTAATTCAGTCTTTTTCGTTTTACCCTGCATTTACAGTAACAGTACAGTACAGTACAGCATTGTACTTACAAGATTTCAATTTGTCCCCTTAGACAACAACGTATTAACAAAATTACATTGCAGTTTGTTGTCAGCGTATTTAAATTCGTTTTAACATTACACTACAGATACACAACATTGTTTACTTCATTGAACTTAGGAAATAAAAATTACGAATGTATGTACATACAAATACATACACGCACAAAAGCGCTTCCTATTGTTCTTTCACATTCTAACGGGACATTTAGTTTAAATTTCATAGCTATCCACTATACAATGTTACGTTGAATGACAATGAAGAGTTTAGCTCTTTAGCTTTAGCGCTAATAATGTATGTTGTGTTTTTATTATTTAAAATGTACAGTAAAGCGAAAGGTTAAAAACTCTCTGGGCATTCAATGACCATACTACGACAACAGGAGATGAGTCTCAAAGTTGGCAGTGAAATGAGTCGAGTCCAATTACTTTACTACAAAGTATAGTTGCAGTACCATTGTATTCATGTCACAAGCCATGCCAAGTTGCTATTTTACTTATTTAACATCACATGTAAATGTAGGTACTGCATTGCGAAACAAAACAATGAAACGGGTAGATGTTTCTAAATACATTTCCCTACGTACTCCGTTCTGTTTAGCTTAGGTATTGATGCAATAAGGTTTGTAGATAGAATTTACCTGTGTACTATGACTATAACTAATTCAGAAGTTGTATTCGGTTTTATAAAGTAATTTTGTGTGTTGTAATAATAGTAAATTGGTTTTGTTACTTCTTATTTAGCTTTAGTTTCTTATAGATTGTATATACTGTGTACAATATCGACATTGTGCTTAAGAGTCAAGGGTATATCCGTAGTAGGTACCATTTATTACCTTGCCTTACATTGGAATTGACATGAAGTTAAGAATAAGAACAATAGCTAACATACCACATAAGATTAATCTACAATAGCCAAGCCAAACCAGCCATTGGATTCCATTCCGCACATATATACACATGTAATGGAAACTTAAATAAACACATACGTACGTAAGCATAAGGTTAGGTATTACTTTTAGCGATCACATATTGAGACATACCTTAAATACTTAACTTAGCTATAAGGTAAAAGGTGTGTTTTGTCCTGTGGTATTGACAGAGTAGAGCACGGAATACATTTCTCTACATAATAGTACCTAATACAGAAAACTGTAGAACATACATGGTCAATGCTAAAACCAAACCACAAACAAACATGCAACATGCGTACAAATCCAAAACTGCGATCAATAATTCTATTTCCATTGCCAAAGCCATAGCCAGACTAGAAAACGATAGCTGTAGAGGGTTGGGATTCATTTATATTCTTAAAAACATATATCCTTCAAGGAAAAATTCTTAATTTACCTATTTATCCATAGACAATTTCTTAAAATATAAATCGAGTAATTAAAAAAATACATCTTAGACAGCAACTGTTGTATTTTATATCAATTTCATTTTTCTCCTTTAAAATCAAGAACAGATAATAAATATGTATTGTTGTTCCAGCCGCCGTATCTATAATTTTAATTTAAGTATTTCACGAAATGATGTAGTATTATGAAATTGGTCTTGCTATCTATCTTCAGTCTGGAAGTACATACAAATAGTAAATACTGTCATTATCTAATTTTTCAAAATAAAATCTTATGAAATTCAATCACAATAGTAAATAGTTACTACATACAATAGTACAAATAAAAATTTATTGCCACGTAGCTGTACATTATAAGATGCAAAATAGTATACCTAATTAATGCTTCTATACACTATATACGTATCTAAATACATATATAGTTTGTATATGAACTACTTATTTATCATTAGTGGTATGGTCTGGTCTAGTCTGGTTTAAGGTAAGTATAACGAGTATATCATTCTCGTTGGACAATTGGAGTCAAGAGACTGACTCAACTCGATTTTTAGATGGGCTCACCTTAACTTTAACTTTAACTGAACTAGCATCCCATCCCATTCAACTCGCAATCAGTTCAATTACAATGCAATGTAGCAACTACCTCAATTGCATTGTGCACTTAGGATCATTGTTGTTTTGTGTGTACAGTGTACAGCACATTTTTACGTGGATTGGGATTGGGATTGGACTACCTATTGTATATATTGTGTTACGCATTCAATTCATCTACTTACTGTAGATATAGATACAGATATCCTATCACTAAACATCTCTATATAGGTACGTCTAACAGAATTAGCCCTTTAGGTCTCAATTGCCGAGGGGCAGGAAAATGCAATAATCCAATTTTCAGCAACCTTTATGTGTTACTCATTTAGGTAGGATAGAAATGATTACATTGTGATTCAACACACATTAAGCCTTTCGTTAAACTATGAGACATGTACAGTATACTGTACCTAAAGGTAATCCAGACCAGAATGTGTAATAAATTCTATAACAAAATAGTTCACGTGCTTTGCCCAGTAGTGCAATGATAATGTATTGTGTTGAATGTTGATGCACTTAATGTATCTGTCAAATATAATACAGTGTAGTGTTCCAAGGCAAGTTTTGCAAATTAAGACAAGGTAAAAAAATCTCAATGCTAAGTACTATCACTATGTAAGTATATAACTGGAATGGAATGAACTGCAAATACAAACAAAGAGTTTAATGTACATGTGTAATATTGGATGCATTCTGTGTAGTGTGTAGAGCAGTGTACTTAGTAGTACTCCAGTATAGTTTGCATTTGCACTAACATTGAATTAAAGTGCACATATAGTTAAACACGACCAAATACAACAGCTCGTTTAATTCCCATCAAAACATCCCATCGGACACACTCATCTGGTTTAACCAAACATTTATTTTAACTTTTAATCTTTCAGTAGTAGACTTAGTGTCAGTCACTGCATTATTCACATCCCATTACAGTACAGTACACACTATAGGATGTAGGAGATAAAAGGTTGTGTTCTATCTGTATGTGCATAAATTGCAATTTTATGTAATGACTCGTATGTAACTTTGTATAAAGGTAGTATATAAACTACTGTATAAATAAGTAAGTGGGAAACCTACAAAGACTGATCGTACATAGTCTGCTAAAAGTTAGCATGCTATGGGCAAATACCTAAACTTCAGAACTTGGAACTTAGAACCAGTGAACTTTGTGATGTAAACGCTCTTTGTGTTGACGTAGTGCTTGGTACATTAGCTAATGCATTGTAAAGTCTGGCTACTGAGTATTTAGTTTGAAAAAGTGGAGAACTTTTCTTGTTTGTTCAATCCTGATGATCATCGCCCTATAGCATGTTTGTCGAAAACTTACATTTCATTATAATTTAATTTAATTCGATTCTCATTCTCTTAAGTTGCTTGTTTCTAGTAAGTATCTACTGTCTATTAGTCTCTTAGGTACTTAACTTACGTAGATATGTAGTATGTACATATGTACCTATAGGTACTCGCAATTAGATGTAGTACAGATAAGTATGACCTTACTCTGCTTTTTCTATACTTTATAGCAATTTTTAGCTAAAATGTTATGTTGTTGACTTTACACATGATTTCTATAGGAGAAACATTCTAAGACAATGCAAATTACAATGTGTAGGTATTTTTTATAAACTAAATGTGCTTGCTCACAGAGATCTAATGGGAATGCATAAAATTATAGTAATGGATGTGATGTGAGTGAGAGGAATATTTTTTCTTGAGATGCTGAATTACATTTTTACTCAAAGTACTATCTGTACATTGCTTAAACTGTAAATTGTATTCAATTCAGGGATATGATCGCTGTTGGGTAGATTTTTACTACGTAATAGTGCACTAATCTGCTCTATCTACATTATTATTAAGGTATATAATGAATAAATGAATAATCAAATTATGTATGCATGTAGATCTGAATTCTGATACAATTTTCCATTTCAGTTATGTAAGCTGAAGCAGAGTACAAAATTACAAATACAAAACAAGAACAGAATACAGAATACAATGCATTCTTCGAGATATACATAGTATAGAGTGTAAGTATAAGTATAAATAATTTGTAAACTGATCCTCGTAAAGAATGCGTCTTCTACTATACTATAGGATAAGCCCAGAGCATCATTATTAGTATTATTATATTATTACTCAAGCCAAGCCAAGCCAAGTGAGATGAGGATTTCGAAAGAATAGAATTAGAGTTTGGAGTTAGAGTAAGAGAAGGCTCTCCTCTTATAGAATATTGTACAGTTAAATGAATTCCTTGGATTGGAGAAGAGAATATTCCATTGTTATTCAATCAACACTCCTTGCCATTATAAGCAGCAGCATTGCATTACTAATATAATGACAAAAGTTCATCAGATTTACATTTACAATTTACAATCTTCTTGCATTGCATTAGAGAAAGATTTAAGACGAAATGAGCTTTGCAACGCTCTAAACTGCAATGAAATATGCATTACACGCTTCTTTAGAGCGAGCCGTGGTTTTATTTAGCATGAAGCCATTAGTTTGTCCTACTGCTAAAGAATTTCCTACTATGACAATACTATATCTATCACTAACTGACATTTTGCATCTATTCCTCTATAATAAACACTAACTATATACTAAATATATACCTAAGGTATCCTTAGACCGATTTTTATTCAAAAAATTGGCACAACAGCGTAAATAGCTCATGCAATGCAGCTGAGCAGTTTTATTTTATTCGCTCGCTCACTCGCTTGCTTTGTCAATCGGTTGTTGATGGGAGCTATTAGCTATTGAGATGTGGTCTGGTCTGGTCTGGTGAGGTAAGTCTTCTATATTTATTCTATACGGTATATACTTTTATATCCTATATTGTACTTATACTGGCTAATTCACTTTCCCTTTTTAAAAATTGGTTGTCTGCCTATTGAATTAAGTTTCGATCGCTCCATTAGTACCAGAGCTAAGGAAAAATAGCTAACACGAGGCAAAACCTGGTCTAGTTTCTTAAAAGCTTAATATTTCCTTCCCAGATGTTATAATGATAATGGTGAATACCTAAATGCCATAAAAATAAGGATTGTGAATTGTGGAACATTAAGATATCTATAGAAGTGCATTAATCAATTCACTATCTTGGGGAATAAATTGCAAGTAACTCTTTGAAGGAGATAAAACAAATGGGATAAATATGTGCCTTTCTCACGCAATTATAATTCATTTACTGAATGAGAATGAGCTACTGCTTACTCAGCTAAGAAATAAATATGCACTGAATTTTTTAGCAAACTTTTACATTGGATTGGATTGGAAATGGGAACCATTAGCTTCAATTCTTCCTATCTACATATTTAACCTATTAATTGAACGTTTGTATGCAAATCAGGGATTTGAGCTGAAATCATTGCAGTATGACAAATATTTAGGAGATAGAAAGATTAAGTACAGAAATTAATTCCCTATACTATACAAATATACAGAAATTATGGATTTAGCTAGTAGGTATACCCTGAGAAGGAATTTTCTGGTGCAGTACCCATGTAATGGGTATTTCTAGATGTATGTATGCATATCCCATCATAAAAACTATTCATGCTTGTCTAGTAGTGCCAATAAATTTAAGTTCGTCTATCCTCGAGTCCATAAAATTAGAGGAAGAGCTTTGGTCCAATGCACGACATTGTACAATAGAAATATAGATTTGGATGTCAGGCCATGCCATGCCAGCCAGTTAGGGCGTGTGTAAATGTCGTAATGTAATCTACCTGGGAAGGGATTCTTTTATATCAGAACAGATCTTCCTCCAAAATCTGTCTATACTTCTGTTATGTTATGTTTAATGGATTTCCGATACTTTACGTTACGTTACGTTAGGTTAGCTACTTTTATAAAGCTATCTATATTTTATATCTTATCTCAAATATTATTTATGTCTTTTCTAGTGACTACTGCTACTTTCCACTTCACCACCGTTTCTACTTGTGCGTTACTCCTCCTTTGTCATAGACTTATCGTTAGGGTGGACTTAATACATACGGTTTATTTTCCTGCTGCACTTATTACTTTCATGCAGGAGCGTATTGACGATAAGCGGAAGAAAAACTTTTTCGGGTTGGGGTCCCTTCAGGAAAAATTGTAAAATATTTTTGCTTTTTGCTAGTATTTTTGCAAATTGTAGAAAATAATTTGTAGTAAACCATAAATTAAGGGCAGAATTAATAATATGTAGATGTATGTAGTGACCCGAGCAGCAGTAGATATTAATATGAAAAATAGATCTGTACTTTACCGTATTGAAGTTTAGAATATTTATAGAAAGCAAGTGGACAAAATATACGTACCTGAAAAACAGAAAAAAAACAAATTATTAGATTACTTGTTTTTACTGATGGATTTCTTAATTTAAATTATAATTATTCCAACTTAATTAACAAATATTTTTGTCATAGTTTAATAAACTGTCACCAAAAACCTCTAAATGGATGCATCTACAAATATAAGGTCCCTTATCAGCCATTTTCCACTAAATTATCATAATAATAACATAAGAACTAATAGAAATTAATTCTCCGAGCCGGGTTTTATTCGGTACGGCCCTGCTCCTGCTTGCTAAATGCTAAGCCTACTGCTTAGCTCCAGAGAATGTATCTTTATTAAATTTCTTGCACAGGCGAGTGATTCACGGGAATATTAGCCTACTTTATATTCATAGTTATTGACAAAAGGATTTTAGCTCTTGTCTCGCGGTCAATAAAGATCCATCGATCCATTCCAACCAACAGGCCAGGACAACGCCAACATAAATTCTCAATACGAGGATATTCATGCAAATCCCTATTGAATCCGATTCAATTTTCTCCTAAAGCTTAATCAAACATAGAATGCTTAAAGCCTGTGTGAATTAAAGAGTCCATTATTATTTGTGTGACTATTCTGTCAGCTTAGGTCTTACGATTAGCCATTTTCCACAAGAAATCCCTATACGGATTCACGTATTTATATAAATAATATTTCTATAGGTACATACAGTAGCAGCCTTAGAATGTAATGCAAGTAAAAAGAAGATAGCACATAGAAATGACTCAGGGAAATGCAAATGGACAGACTATCCACTTTTGTGAATTAAGGATGATGATTGAAATCATTTGTGCTCGTTCGTAGTCAAAACCAAACCACGATTCTATAGTACAACCTCCCTTGCCTTCTTTCAATTACTGTCAATGTCCCTAGAATCAAAATCAAATCTGCTCCCAGTGTGCACCATCTTCTTCCATGAACTTACATTAGTGCATTTTAACTCAATCAACAATTTCTCCTTTCAACAATTTATCTCTATATGAAAAATATTAGTAGACAAGACATACTGATCTGCTCCTGCTTCTGCTCTCCTATACAATTTCAATTCATGTGCTCTAGCTCTAGTCTACTCTTTACTTTTCAATATTTCAATGCTCGTGTTTATCTGGCCGAATTATCTGACTTGACTTGACTTGACTTGGCCATTATCTTCTGGCACTATACTGGTTCTGTTTTATATTAGCGGAATGCAATGGCAGGCACAAAGAATGTTAAAGATTTGGGTCACACCAGCAGTCAGAGTCAGCGTCAGCTCAGAACTAATTCTATGTTTCAGACAAGTCCGGCATAAGATAGGACATCTTCAAAGAATTTATATACATACTATCTGTACACTATATACATACCATATTCAAGTATTGGTATTAATGCACACATCACTAAGCAATTTCATCTGTCAAGTCAAAGTCATTCACGCTAAAGCAACTGTGCACTTACGTGATACATACTTATTCAATTCCCAAGACGGATTATGCACTAATGTATGTTAATTCACTTAGTATATCATATTAGGTACAAGTTAATAATTTATTTAACTCCTTGTACTATATTTGTATATTGTACATACATAGTGTTTTTTAGTAGTTGTTAATAATTATATTGCAGTTTAATAGACACTGATAAATAAAATGTCTCCTCTTGTGCAAATCTTTGCTCGTTCTCGTTGTTAAATACACCAGATGAGCTCATTGCATTTGCAAAGCTTATTTTACAGCTACACAGCTACAATCAAACTAATAAAAACTGTCGGTATATTTATATAAGATCCTTATATCGATAAAAGAATCATAATCGTAAGTGGAAGTGTGTTACATACTGCGTACTACTTAAATACTTACAAATGTGTGCACTATACGATGAATGTTTAGCCGCATAGCTGTCGTAGCTTTGCATATTTACATGATTTACTGTTCGTAAGCATAATGAAGACGGAAATATGAATTGAACACGCATTCAATGTTTTATGCATTGTGAATGAATGAATATTTAATGATTTCTTTATTACCATTGCACTTTGCTGTTTGATATTGTCGTAGGTATTTATCTACAATGTGTTTACAAGTACAAGAGTTTCTTTACTTTGGCTATTAGCATATTAGTGCAACAATATTGCATACCAAGGCAAGGTATTAAATATTATGTAGAAAAAATTACTCTAGGTACCTATACACAAAGGAAATGAATATTTTAACTAAAGTCATAATAGCAATTACAGCAACGTGATCACGTAAGACAAAGACAGGTTAACTTATCCGGTTTGCATTGCAATTGCAATAATGGTCGGCATAATTATGAATTGTATGTGTAGTTAACAAAGGAATGCTTTACCTTATATATTATCACTTCAGTACATTAATGCTTACCATTCTATGTGTATTTTCAATTGGATAAACTAAGGATTACAAAATACCTACAGCCTACACCAATCTGTAACTGATTCCTTGTAACTTTTACAATAATCAAAGAAAGCTGCGATTAATGCTACAAAGATTTAAATATATTGCTCATTTACCTAAAGGCATTTCCTGTCTTGTAGACTAGAATAGAGTATCTTATAGGATAAGTATCAATTAGGTACTTGTTATAGAAGATATTATTGTTGAAGAATTTCTAAGGATGGTAAGGTAAGGTATGTACTGTACTTTCCAAAAACGGAAGGTATTTATTTGTCTACTACTCAACTCATCTCTGTCATCTCTTTGCAATCATTTCCGACACATTAACTCAGTCAGCTCTTAACTCTTAGCCATTCCCACGTTGTAGTTTATTTGTTGAGATTAGAGAAACAGACAGAACTCAAAAGCTGTCAACTGCACAGAAATACTTTCATTGCTTTTGCTGTACACATTTGTTGCTTTGGCACTTTGGCACACAAATGTTCATGTTCTGTCATAGCTCAACCTTCGTTTGGTCTTTACAATACTTAACACCTTAAGAGCAACAACATAATACCAAAGTAACTTTAGTAAATGGCAAAGTGACAGGAGGGGCGAAATCTCAAATAGAAATCTTTATTGTAAAGAATCCTATTGAACCTATTTAGTTAAACATGATTATTTTATGTTTTTACTAATATTACAATTCTAAATCGATGTTAATTCACTTCCTTACTTAGAAATTACATAGTCTGTATGTAACAATCCACAAATTATCTGCAAATTTATGCCAAGACTTAAGTAAGTAGGAACCTAAATACATTCCTGTTAATAGGTTGTTCGTCCCTGACTCAAGAAAAGCAACCGCCTTAAGAAATCATAAGAAACACGGAAAAGTAAAGCTAACATTAGCACTTAAGTAAACGATTTTATGTACAGATGTATAGTTTGTAGGGGAAAAGACGTGAACTACCTATAATGACAGAAATTTCCTCTACCTTCCCTTTTTATCTCGACTTGACGTGAGTTCAGTTCAGCAGTTTAACTAATCGCTAACTTATGTCTTTTTCATTTCGTTCTCCGTCTCTTTAGCTATTGTTTAGGAAACAATCCCATTTGCTATTAGTACTAACAAGTAAGTACAACATTTACTATTTACTACTACAAAGTAACTACGTGTAGGTAGATGTAGATACGCATAACCCACGGCAGGCATTGAATTGAGCCTTAATCTTTTAGCTTATCTCATCAGTTATCAGTCGGCTCTTCAGAAATTGGGTTAGGAGGAACAAAATGGTAGAATGGCCTGGTCTGGTCTAGCAATTGATAAAAAGAATAAATGTAGTGAATGAGTGAATGAACAAGACGGGTATAGAACAAAACGGACACACCATTTTTGTACTACAGTGTATTGTAATTGTAGATTAGGACAGCAAGTCGACATTAGTGTTTTAATTTGTGAACATCCCATAAGTACACATTTAATTTTCCATTACCTAAATTGTGTATGTACTTATGTGCTGTGTATATGTTCAGTTAAGCGTAGTATTTGTATAACACGACATTTATATACCGAACGCATTCCATTACCTATCTATTCTATGTACAGGAGGACCTACCTAATCAGGAACACTAATCTCTTTCTTGTGTTGTATTGCAAATTGTACAGCACAAAAGGTCTGGTCTATGCTCTGTACGTAATAAATTGCACTACTCGGATATTTTGGCCAACAGAGCACAATTTATAATCCAATCGCAATCCAATCTCTTTTGTATGTAAGTACATTGCTCATACATTTGCCATTTAGCTTTGTCTTGCCGTTGCCGTTGCCTTTTTCGATTTGATGTGCTATACACACTTTAGATGTGCGGAGGCTTTTGCTCATTTAAGAAGTATTAGCTAAAATGCTCTTTTTTCCTTTGTAGGCAATTTGTCACAAATATTTCTATAGTGGATTGGATTAGTTTGTAGTTTAAGTTAAGCAGCTCATTCGTCTGTGGCGGAATATGCAGCTGTAAATTAAATTGCATTCTACGTACATAGATTAAGTTTTGCAAAATGGCGAACGTAATGCTATTTTCTATTCGTTATTACTTCCTTTTCTACTTTAAGCAATGCAATTAGTAATCCTCGGAGTATTTCCCATAAAAGAAAGATTTTCTGCGTATGTTGTGTGTATGTAGAAATGTAGATGTGTCTTCTTTTGTTTTTTATTCGTTCTGTACATTAGCAGATATAATTTATGTTATGCTTAAGTATAAACAGACAGATATCCAAAAAGTAAATGTATTCTGTCATAAGGTGGTGTAGAATACTGCAATAGAAAAGTGTTTTTGCCTTCTAACAATGGTATTGTGTTGGGAAATAATTGAAAATAAATTTTGACCTTAAAATAAAGGAGGAACAAAAGTGAATTGAATTCTAGTGAAGCTTTTAGTGTAAGAACAAACTCATAAAAGCCAACTGCCTAC
Organism: Tomocerus mixtus; assembly: GCA_034694165.1. Classification (NCBI taxonomy): domain Eukaryota; kingdom Metazoa; phylum Arthropoda; class Collembola; order Entomobryomorpha; family Tomoceridae; genus Tomocerus; species Tomocerus mixtus. The sequence goes on along the minus strand of JAQFYC010000111.1, from coordinate 47,931 downwards.
TGTAGGTAATTCCTACACATGTATATGTATAGTATATCTCCAAGTTAAAACTGTTGAGCTATTGAGCAGAGCAAGTAACAATAAAGGCCAGGCCAAGCCAGGCCACGTATTGAAATAGAAACTTTGACTAAATGCTTATTTCTGCACTGAAAGTCTTGAAAAGAAGCTGAGATTTAGTCGAACGCTTTATTTTAAGTATATCGAGATGGAGATCGTATAAACACAACACAAGTGAAAGAACTTGGCTTGGCTTGGCTTGGCTTCTGTTTGTAGAGCCATTGTTTTCAATTTTGCAGAATTAAATTACAGCAGTCGAAGAGTCGAAGTCTATTTAGTGGAGTTACTAATACACGAATTGGGTATGTCATGCCACGCCATGCCAGTACAGCATTTTGTATGTAGAACTCACAAAGGTGTTTTGTTTCGAGTAAGAATTACAATTCCCTGTTCTACTGACTACTTACTGTGTATACCTAAGTATTAAATACTCCTGACTCCTGCTGATAATAGATTAGAATACAATTACCAGCCAAGTTTGCCATAAGTGAGACAGAAACACAGTAAGAGTCTTTTTTCGTTCGTGCTAAACTAGCTAAACCTAAACATGAGCTTCGTGTCAGAGTCAACGTAAACGTCAGCACCAACGTTAATGTTAACGTCTATTGGTATGACATCGGTGGAATGCTATGCAATACTATGACATATCATTCTCGGATTGTTTTTCTTGTAACTTTACTTCTTATTGACTTTTACATAAATACGTACCTAGTTTATCTACATTTCTACATAGCTATACTTATACTGTATAGATAAATACATAAATAGTACGTACATAACAGTATGTAGCATACTTAAGCAGTTCTGTGATGCGTATGGAACGTATCCGAATCTAATCTCCATTCTTTTTGCGTCTTTCATTTCACTAGTGTACTGCATAGTGGTTTGGTTTCCTTTGCTTTTCTTAGGTTTTGTTGAACACATAGCAAAAAGGTGGATGTGTACAGATATTTACACGCGTAGACGAAAACGAGTAAAGTAAAGGTATGTTTATGTTGATGGTGATTGCTGATTGAGTTTCCTTGGCTTGGCGCAAAGATATTTGGCCGACAGAGCATTCGGTTTCTATTTAGTAGCAAAATAAACTGTCTGCATTGCAGTACATTCATTTTTGAGACAGATACATACATACATATTATTATTACATACGTAAGTAAGGTACTATATTCAGTATAGACGATTATAGGCACAAGTATTAGAAGTATTGTATTTACTAGTAACTATGTAAAAGTAATTTCTAACTTTACTGTGCAAAAAACTTAGTATGTATCCAAAGACAGAGAAAAAACAAGGTGGGATGGTTAGGAGAGCACATGTCGGCACAAAATTGACTATCGGATCGTATTTCGATTCCAATGATGTGAAATGTGTGTATGTAAGTATAGTACAGTGCCATAGCCATACCTCACGTGTTTCCAAGTCAAACGCAAGCAGTAATGCATGTAAACGATGGAAATCATCAGTTTACTTCTTCTAGGTATGTATTTGTGTTGAGCCGAGGAAGCTAGAAGTTTAAGTCAACTAAACCCAAATCAGTAGCGCATGACATGCTACACAAAACACAAACTCTTCATCCTGCCTTTCTAGCTGCCTGCCTTTGATCCTTACGATTTAAGTGTACTTTACTCTCCTCTAGTCTTCCTGTCTGCACTACTCTGTAATCTTCTTGGAAAGTGATGGGATTTGAATGGATGATGGCAGAAGAAGAGTCAGTCTCTTCCGATTTCTTTGCCTTTGGATGAGGGTCTTCAGAAAAAACAGATTTGAATGCGATGAAATAAATTTGTAGTGATGCAAGTTGGAATATACGAAAGAAAAGGAATGTGAAATCTGTTTGTAAGGAACTCAAACTCACTCACAATCGAAAAATACATTATGTAGACAGTACAGATATGCAATGCACACATGTAAGTACATAATTGTATTTACATAACACACAGATATATGTATACGTACTATTATAAAGCAATTGTATGTAAAAATGCATAAAACATTATATAAAATAGTGTCCTTATGTCGGAAGGTATATAATTCTCATCACTTCTTCTCTTAACAGTACAATTCTCCGTAGCATCACTAAATATTTTTGCCTGAGTAGAAGAATACAATACAATGAGGATAATAAAACATACCGGAGCTGACTATTAAACAAAACACATTGAATTTGTATACCAGAATTATTATCTTTAGTACTACTTTCTTGTTAGCGGACTTTTTATGCTTGTGCATATCCTTCCGACTTAAGTATACAAATATTAACAGTTTATAGTTTATAGGAGCGTATACGACTACTGCATTCTTTAATGATGTCCCTATCGATCTTAGGGTCTCCTTGCATGTAAATTGTACTTATACTTTATATACAAGGTAAATAACGTAGGGACGTTTCCCCATCTTCGTTTGAGTACTTTTCATTGTTTTGTGGAGTGGAGTGTGTCACCATAGTTGGTGATTTGATTGTATTGTACAAGGTACGTCCATTTAGTATTAAACTTTTTTATTCTGTATGTAATTTTCATCATTGGACAAAAAAAGTTTGGTTAAGAAGGATTAGGCCCTGGTCTGGCCTGAGTCTGATCTGCTCTGGCTATTTTATACATGTTATGTAGGTATATTAAATATAATAGAGGAACCATAAAAATAAAATAAATATAAGAGCAGTCGAAGTCGAACGGATGAGACTCTACAGCTCGTAGGCTCCACTTGGCTTTGGCTTTGCCTTTGCTTGAATTAAATTGCAGTTTGGTTTGCAGTTGTTGTAGAAATTCAATCTGCAATTTTGGAAGGCATGAAATACAATAATAAAGTCATGGTTTTCTTTTCTGGTAATCTCTTCCCTCGTGGCATAAGCATAAGAATCAGAACTCTTGACTTGTGGAGAGCCCTTGGCTTTTTTATCTTTGAGTTTCTACAATTCTACTCTCATTGCCTTGCAAAGCAAAGACAGAATGGTTAAGAGTTTAGAAAATGACAAAAAATTATTCCATTTGCCGCACAACACGTATAGCCCGGGGTTAGAGTTAGAAGTTAGAATTTATTCCGATTAAGATGGTTTTAAATTCAGAGAATGCTCTATAGAAGATCTTAAGGCTAGTCTTCATCCTTGTGTTGTGGCCTGGCCTGGCCAATGCTAAATGCAGTACATAATGCACCACATAACGTTCCTATGTTCTAGGTTAGTCTGTCTGACACGAATTTCTCTTATTTACTTACTTACATACTTACATAGAAATATTTTACATAAGGATACTTTTTTACTTTTTACCTCATTACGGTTTTATTACATAGGTTTTTGTTTGTAATGCTAATGCTAATGCATCCCATACTACTACTCCTTGAGTTAAATAGTAGTAAGAGTGTACAGGCCACGTTTCTTCAATTTTAAATGTCAATAGAAATTCCTTTTCTGACTCAGACTTGCTTTTTATGGATAAAATAACACTAAAGATTATATGGGAATGGCAATGGGAAGTTCTGAGAGTAAATCACATTCAATTGGCTACTGAACGAGCCAAATAGCTACTAAACCCTTTTAACCCTTATAACTTAACATACATTATAGATAGAAAAACTTGTACATAGTACATAGTACATAGCGTTGCATTGCATGGCCCAGCATAAACGAGTCAACTCAACTTCACTTTATTTTATTCCCTCGCTTCCATTCTGCTTATCATATATTAGGAAATGGCTTTAATGTTAGTGAGAGAGAACGAGAAGCATTTTCTTGATTTCTTTTCCTTTTTGCTTTTTGGAATATCATTTTGTTACTTACATACTTATGCATTATGAATGTTGCTAGTTGCTGTTAAGTAGCAGTATAGTGTATGTACTGTACTGTATTGTAATACAGAAATGTAATGAAAGTTAGACGAGTACTACGAGTAAGAACAATAACCGAGTCTGTTCTGTTATTAAAATTTTACGAGAATCTTTCTCTTACTTACTTATTATGCTAAATGCACAAAATTAAATATAAAACAGTACATACTTATTACTACATAGGTTTAGGTACTGTAAAATGCATAGTAAATATTAATGCAACTGTACTCTTACTTACTACTACTTACTACTTACTGTACTGTAATAACTATTCTGCTCTGCTCCGCTACTCTCTTCTCTATAGCTTCTTAGAGTCTGATCATGAGAAAATAGTTTAAAGATTCCAATCTCAGTCATGGTCTATTAGACTGAACATGTGTCGCCGTTGGGTTCCTCTAACGAAAGAATCGTTACTTTACTCCTGAAGATTAGTTTGGCTTGGCTTGGCTTGGTTTGGCTAAAAAGATTTTTAAGCTAAACTCACTACACAAAGAATAAGTCAAGTGTTCCAACGATATTTATTCTTATCTTGATCTTTTCAAGACTTTTTTAAACTCAAGGCAATAAATAGAAGCCAAGACAAGATAATTCAAATCAACTCTGCAACTTTCAAAGAACAGATCAGAACACAACAGTGCTCTACTGTACAGATACAGTCTATACAGATAGCTATAGACATTGTTGACGTTGAATTGAATTCTTATCCCTAATGCTACTAATAAGCTACTTTATTTTATTTGATGACTAAAATCTTTGCTTTACGATTTACTAGGATGGAAATACAAATCTATCGCAAGTTCATCAACATATATCTAAAATATATCGTATTGTATTCCCTGTACATAAAAATACTACTCTAACTCTAGCACAATAGTTAAGGTACCTTGAATTGTAAATGGAACATATAGTATTGAACTGAACTATGTATCTCTATCTCTAGTACAAGAAAAGAAGTAAACCTTCCCTCCCCGTGGGTTTCGTGATGTGACACAGATACAATTCATTTAAATTGATTTCGCCACACTTATTTTTTGCTCGTTTTTTAGATACCGAAATCCGTTGAGACCTCTCTGTGTTTTTCATTAGGCTTTTGACTACTACTATGTACTACCGCGGCGGTTTTGTTTATTTCCCAGTGATACTATAGATACAACGTGTGTATGGACAATTTTTGCTGAGTATGCCTTATAAACTAACATGACACTGACACTGACACAGACTGGACGGAATTTATTTAATGTGCCGTTCTTGGCTCGGCACTTGAAATTTAAAACCAATTTTATACGAGTACTAATCTCAAATAGGAAACATCACGTTTATGTAGGTGCTATCTGTAGTAAATATTTATAATATAAGAGAATGTATTTCCTATACGGTTTGTGTAAAGTATCTGTAGTAAAGATTTTCGGAAACCTAAACAATTCGTTCCCCTTGGAGAATTGCTTAGAAGTTAGAACTAAGCCAAACAGATTTGAAACAGCAGAGATCCTTTAGCTTGTTTTAACTTTAGGAAGACTCCAGAGCCTTATGTTTGTATATGGAGATGCCCCCAGTGATAACCTTTCTTCTTTTCTCTCAACACATTTACACTTACTGTACATGTACATCCAAACTTATCTTATGTAATATTAGAAAAAGTTATACATATTGGTACTCGTATGCACATATACAGTTTCCTGGTTTGGTTTCTCCATCTCTCTCTTACTAGTTCCCAAGCGACGAATGTAAATCCGATCCGTCATCTCATATTTTTCAACGTATAATCTCTACCTATAATCTCCCTTTGAACTTTGAGCAATTTCGCAACGTGTTTTTTGCAACTATGCATAAATAGTACCTAACAGTTTCGTAACAGAAACGAAAACCAATTATTAACAAGAACAGAGTGACTTTAAGCTTATTTTGACACGAAGACAGTGTTTTCCCAAACAATACTTAACGTAGCTACCCCAAGATAAGTCAAGTCAAGCCAGTGTCAATGTCTGAACCTTAGAAGAGTATCTTAACGTTATTCAGTCCCTACTGTTTTCCTTTGCTTTCCTTAGTTTACGACTCTCTGCCTTATTTTATTGCATTCTATGCATAAGATACTAGCATTCACCCTTGTAAACACAAAACTCGATACCCGTGACAAGAAGATTGTCACAGCAAGCAAATTTCTTTCCCTAAAAGCATATACAACGACTCAGCTTGTTAACTCTTTAGTATATGCAAACTTACACAGTATATTGGGCAACAATACCCCTAAGCTGTACTTACATGTAATCTTATAATAATTGTATGTTCACTATGTTAGAACGAATTGCCAACTACATACGGTAACAACGATACTTAAAAATATACTTACTTAACTATTCATAGCTTTATGACAACTTTAAATAGTTAACTGCAATTTTGCTTTTTTAAGCAATAAACTTGCTTACATGCAGAATGCATACAGTTTATTAGGTAAACAATATACATTCTGTATGTTTATAAGCTAAAATGCACAAAAATCTAACGTAGTAGTGTCTTCTTGTGTGTTAAAGCTTAGTTCTCAGTTATTGTTACAAGTTTTCCTACTTAAGAATTGAGTGACTGACTGCCTTAAGGTAAAACTCAGATAAATTCCTCGAAAAGTATTGTTGCTTTCAAGACTTCATCTTATTCTGATCAGGAGAGCTGCTATACGTACAGCTATGGCGTGGAATGACACAATGACAGTTAAGTTTAAGTTAAGATGCGGTTTAGCACAACTGTACATACATTGTCAATTGAATCATTATTGTAGTAGTTAGTTAGAAGATTATTAGGGGTTACAAATAAAGTGTAAATGTAAAGTAAACCCTCAGATGATGTAAGATGTGCATTGTAAATGTATTTGCTTACTATATAGTCTTTCCTCTATATACATATAGAATCTAGTGGTAAGCATAGCAGATTTGGAGATTAGTGGCGACAGCCTGAATGTAATTTACCGTTGCATATTTCCTTCCTTCCCTATTAACTAATACTTACGTAGTAACTTAACTTAAGTAACACTAACCATTCTCTTCGTTTACTCTTCCTTCTGTCACAGTTGGTTAATGCAGTAATGTCTTCAGTGTTATTTTCATTGTGCATTGTCAACTTGTCTTTAGCTCACTTCTCTGTAGAAGAGCAAACCAAGCTAGCCACACTGACACCACCCTTGGTGTGGTTATAGTATCAAATATTTTATTATGTCTTTCTTATTGTGGTCTGGTCTGGTGAGGCTTAAATATATCTACACTACCTTCTTACCCTCTAAGTAACAATTTAAAAATATTTTTCCAAGCATAGGAAGTATGTACTTATGTAATATCAATAAAAATATCACATCGAATTATCACACATTAAAAAATATTCGCAAAAAATTCGCATATAACAGGTAAAGAAGCTAAAATAATAAATGTTGAATGCTAAAAGTACCAAGGCAAAGGCAAGGGACAAATTAATGAGCTTTAAATACATGTACTACTTACTACTTACATTTACAATTATTAAGAGATGAAATGAAGTTATTTCACTTTAACCTAAAGTGAGTCAAGTCAGGACATCTAAATCATTTTCTACTTTTTCAAATTACATGCTGAAGGACTACTGATGTTATAAATGTATAGAAAAACGCTTGGGTAATAAATATATTCATAATGAATCTGTCTCGCAATGTAATATGTACGTGACATGACATGTCTGTTGGCTGTTGTGCTGTATACTATGTATCCATGTGTGTCTGGTAAGTATGTTGAGTGAGATTCCTTTTGGCATGCAGAGTTAGGTATGCGAAATAAATTCACATCGTTGAAAAAAATGATTAATGACAGAGATTAGTTTGTAAATAGTTTTTATCTCTCTATGTGATATGATGTTCCTTGTATTAGTATTTGGTATTCATTTTCGAGTCTTGTCATGATTTTTCGGTGCTAGGCGTTTCTCGGCTGACTGTTGCTTGCACGACGACCATCACTCAGCTTCATGCCCGATGTAAAGTGATATATCCCAATTTTTATTTATGAACTGTGTAGAAATCCTCCTATCTTTCAGTTTACTTACTGCTGTTTGTGGTCTAGTGTTATGTTATGTGTGAATGAGTGTTGTCTCTTTTGCGATAAAATAAAGGATTTCAAAATATTTTACATTTTAAACCCTACATACTACTATTTACAAGTATCTCAGCTGAACTGCAGCAGTATTTACATAGGTACACACTGTATTATGTACTAAAACAAGGATAACAAACATTTTATAGGTGTACTGTCTGTATATGTACATAAAATCTTTTTCTATCTCACTTACACAGAAATGCGTAAGTTTTAAGGCCAGTTCTCTAGTGTTGTGTAGTGGAGTGCGTAAAATCTTTATTTACTGCTGCAGCTACACAAGCATGTAATCTTTGTAACTATTTGTACATACCTACAACCTACGTCAGTTCCATACTTTAGCTTTAGAATCGAGGTGCTCTGTTTTGTTCTGGGAGTGACACGTTGGGTATTGTAGTAACAGTAACGTAACGTAATGTTATAAAATATGTGCGTTCGCGGCTTTCCTTCTTATCTCGACTTAAAGGAGAGTTGTTAGGATTTAGCTAATAGTAAATAGTAAAGTTAGGTTGTAAAATGACTACAGTATCTGTAGACTTACACTTTGTACATATAATAGTAGTTTGTATCTGAAATACTACAGACATGCCATATAGTTCCTTGCCAGCAGCAGAAAGCACAACAAAACACTAAACTGATCTCGTATCACATTTCACATGTGTGTTGTTCTAAAGTTCAATGCTTACGGCTCTCCTTTCAGTACACGTGTGGCCTGGCATGACTTGACTTGCCTTTTCCCCTTTACTATATAGCTATGCTTTGGAAATCTTGGCATAGCACAAAGATAAATAGCAGAATTAAATATCTGTTTATACCTAAGTGAAGTATAAGTCTCTTTCTCACTTTGTCACGTCTTATTCCTATACCTACAGGAGAGCTACATTAAATTTGCTATGAATTCAGAGCTACAACGTATAGAGCCAGTTACATCACAAAATTTTATTTTTATTTCTCTGTACAAAACAGACTAACATATCATGTGCCACTTATGTTGAAAAGGTACATAATACACATCAACAACACACAGCTGACGAAATAATGTGATTTGCATTTAGGATCCACTATTATCTGTACTATTGTCTGTGCTGCAGAATAAATTGGTTTTGAATAGGAATTCTATACTATAGATGCATGTACAACTCCAGAACATCATTTACATAGCTCTACGTGTGGTGTGATCCGTGATGTAGCTTTACGATCAGAAATTCGCTCCGTTGCCTTGTGTGATGACATTTGTATTCTTCACATTGATTTTTTTCTATTAGTATGCACTCTGATACAATTTACGTATACTTATATTGCATCTGCTGCACCTTATACCTTGTGCAGACGGTATTATTTGTATTATTGTATGCGTTAGCATTAACACTGGATTGCAAGTAAATTAACATATACCTACTATAGATAAATACAGAAACAGACATGACACAGACTGCAATTCTATTTATAAATAGTTTTTCGTTGACATGACTTGACTTGACTTTGACTTGGATTCGGATGCACTCACGTTTCAGACACACACAAGATACCTAAGGATGATCATGATCTATAGAGAATTCACAGTCCATTAATTTAATTAGTCTAACCTTAAAATAAAGCAATTACTAATAGGAGAGGACTCTGCATTCTAAATTCCATCCTGCTCTGACTCTGACTCTGACTGACAAATTAATACTTGTTGATTTTGAAAGCTCACAGCTTGCATATTCCCGTTATATAATTATTTAACTCTAATATGACAGAATAATTTGTTCCGACAGCTACAAAGCAATTTTAGGAAACTCAGGTCATCACAGCATACATAGCAGCAGGTAGCTCAGAAATAATGTGAGTATGACGGGAAAGGAAATGAGAATGCAATCAAGTGCGAGAATTCAGAACAACGTTTAGAGTGTAATATTGAATTTTGAATATGAATATGTGATGTGAGTGGGAGTTCTGCTGCACTATTGTAGTACTTTGTACATAAATGCTACATTTACATTTACAAACAGAACAGCAAAGGAGCGAATACTCCCAACTTACACTTTACACTTACTCTACATAGCCATAGAATACAGATGTGCATTAGCATTAGCATTAACAAAGTGTCCGCTCGCCCTGATTACAAATGACAGCCTAAATTGCAATTTAACTTTGACTCATGGTCTCACATCCACTTAAAAGTGTGAAACACAGACTATAATGCTAACACAATGAGACACATTATGCAGACAGATACATAAATACTCGCTCTACGTATGTTGGCTTCACTTGGGAAGAATAATACTCTGTTTTGTTCAACAGATCTGATCCATCTAACTGAACTGACAATGAGTAAGTCAAGTGAGTGAGAGAACGCATTTATGTTTTAGTGAATGAGGGCCATTACCACACGCTTACAATATTATTTTCAATGTACTCAACTACAACTAGAATTCTAGAATGCTATGCTATGCTATGTTATGCTATGCCAGGCAGATAGGCAGACTCTCTTTCCTATCTGTTTCGTGTACATTCGAAATAATTACCTACTTAGGGATATTCCTTTGTAAATATTCTATGTGGGTGGCTTGGCTTCCCTTGGCTTTTACATACATCTATGTACTACGTATTTTGACTTTGTCTACTTACTTACCTCATTTTCTTTAACTAACTCTGTATTTAGATGCAATTATGTATTTTTTATATGAAGGATAAGAATTCGAATGATTTGCATTTGTAATTATCTACATGCGAATTTATTATAATTTGCAACAATGCCAATAACTATAAATGATTTAGATAATATTTTCTATTTTATTATGCATTACTGTAGGTATGAAGCTGTGGTGATCGTTAACAGTTACAACTTAAGAATAAGATCTTCTCACAAGTAGTTTTCGATGATTCACTAGATTAAGCTTCATTATGCTTAAGACTACGACCCAAAATATTACACAACTAATTACTCAACGAGCATTTAAAATTCTAAAATAAATGTACTCCATAATTATATGAACATATCACTTACACGTATTTCATAGACACTGCCTGCTGTTGGAAGATTCCTCGGGCATATTAAATGAAATACTACTCATACAAAACATTGCTGCAATATTTTAGCCTATGAATAACACTATAATAGATAAATAGCAATGTATCGTGTATAAAGATAACTATTTACATTCATATATGTAGTAATGTGCTCAAACAAATTTTTATTCATTTGAATACAAGTTTTAATGTATTTAATTTAGTTGGCTAAGATTTTTTTGCGGTTTTGTCATCTCATCACGAATGTTTTGTCTTAACAGCCGCAGGTAGACACGGTTAATTTTATCTGCATACATTCACATAGATTTAGCTGTGCTGTGTTACTCTATTTGTCTTAAAACCACGAGTTAGTGGTAATGGGAATAAGATAACGAAAGGAATTTCATCTCGTCGCAAAATTCGAAAGCTTAAGTGACTGCTACATCTCCATTGACACGACAAGCCTAAACCAACGCATACTAAACATAAATATACCATACCACGATCGAATAATATCAAAACAATACATAACTATTTAGGAAGGCTGCACAGAACAATAAATTTTTCCCTTGCCTGGCCTAGCATGTTCTACCTAGTAAGTATACATATAGATAGATAAGCATACATTTAAATTAACTACTAATGTATTTAGATAAGGACAGAAGAGATTCGACAATAAATAAAGAATGCGAAAATAAATTTAGGTAATTTATTTCGTTAGTAAATAGATTAAGTAGAAATAGAAAGTCTCTTGCCGGCATTTGTAAGGGAATATGCAACTATGCAAAGGAAGGTATGATAATTAGAATTCGCACAAGAATTATTTTTTCTTTAAGTTGGGGACACGACTATAAACATCAGGAGCGGTTTTCTGTAGCTCTTGTAACGTGACGAAAGTTATTTGCAGGTATTTGTATGTATATGTACCTAGAACCCAGGAGATATTAGTTCTTTCCAAAAGATTAAGTGTGGAAAGGCTTCCGTGGGAAAAAACAAAAAATTTCAAGCTCTATAAATACTCCCGTTGACTTTAGTACTCTCATTACTATAAATCCTCTCTGCTGTTTCTGTTTTAAGTAGAAGAGAGAATATTATATCTGCAGTTAGATAGTCTAGCCGTATATAGAGGTTTCATGCTGATTTATGACGAGACAAATCTAAAATACTAGAGTTGAGTAAAAGTGTGAGCACAAAGAACTACATTGATCATTCAAAGTAAAGCCGTCTTACAAACTTACAATTAGTTAGAGTCTCTAAAAATATAAACTAACTACACAACAAGCTCTAACTTCTAACTTCTAACTAACTTAAGTACATACATAGATATGCACTCCTTTATAATTTACATGGGTTTAACTTTAACTTTTAAAAGGAAAATAAAAGGATTAGATAAGCACTCACAATTGAATACAACGAGATTAACTTTAGTACTACAATTATCAGACACAAAAAATCTTTTTACTACATAATTCTTACTCTTACTTTGAGCTTTATGTATATTTATATGTATTACTTAACTAGCCAATTCATTAACTACTACCATTTATACTACGTTACGTCCCATATTCCTATATTTATATTCATTACGCAAATTACATAAACCAGAAACTTAATGAAGATACAAATTTCTTATTTATTTCTTCACATCACAACACAACACAAGTCAAGTCTTAAGTAGGACTGCTGCCGAGTAGAATCTAGAATCCTGATTAAGCTTATGTACTAATAAAGAGAACCGCAAATTTACAATTAGTATGTTACATTAGCAAATTTAGGAGAAGATAACTAAGGCAGTTGAGGATGAGCAAATTAAATGTTGACAGCCATAGCTATCAACAATAACCATGGGATGGGGTTTACTTTTGATGATTATCATTATCATTTCCTCACAGAAACATCGGCTCAGTTACGAATTTACGATCCTCGCATCGTGATCACACACACAAAAGTCATAACATCATCACATAGCCATATAATAACCTACAGAGTTGGAGAGAATGGGAGTCTAGTGTCCTGTTTGTCCTCTTTCTATCCGTATCACATCACAAAACCTTCATATAACTAATACAATACAGTATTAAAGCTAAAGGATGTATTTACAAATTACTATGTATGTACTAGTATGTAACGAGTGAAACCAGTAAGTAGACCTGTTAGACCAGGACCAGATAGTTAACTAACAATCATAAAGGAAAATGCTATGTTACAGACAGTAGAATTAAATCGACGAGCAGAACGAGAGTTTAATTGAAACCTATAATACAATAATTGTATATGAGAAGAGGAAAGGAACAAGAACAACTGTACCATGTAGTACATAAGTACATACTGGACATGGTGTGGTGTCAATACAATATCATCCAAATTGAACCTTGTGCCATCCCCGACCATTTTGAAATGTAAAAAATGCTAAACTAGGATCCTGTCTCTATATCTCTTCATGCAAGTCATATTTGTACTGTAAGTAAAGTAAAGTAAAACTTGCTGATGTGATATGTCATCAAGTTGACTATTTTTTGTCAGTACAACAAATCTCAGTCTCCGACCGTCTTTACTAATATAACTTCCCTTTTAGTAAATACTTAACTATCTATAAGAGAATGCTATATAAGCCAAAAGAATTGCTCCTGAAAAGAACTGAGCTTTGACATGATTCTAGTTTTCAACTGGATTCACTCCACTCGACTCACTTGTCCACAATTGCAATTACAATTCCGAGAAAATTAAATATCTTCCGTTGCGCTCCTGTGTTATGTTGTCATTGTCATTCAACCAAATCTCCCTGCTATCTGCTATCCTACAGTCATTATATTATGGATGCTTTACTTTATTTACTAAACTAGATTACATTAAGTATTTATATTCTTGCTTGCAAGGACTGGCTTAACTTGACTTACTGTTTCAATCTCATATTTTTTAATCCTAGACTACAATTTTAATTTTTTTTAATCTCCAGATAACAGATTGCCGAACTAATTATATTTTTCTGATACAAAGACAAATTACTTGAATTGTTAATTGCATTAACTTTTGTAAGGAAAGCGCTAATCACTTCTAATGAATTCATTTCATAAAATTTAAATTCTGTAAAATTAGATCGTTAATTTTTCTTTTAATTATAATATACTACAGACAGCAATATGTGTGTTCCCATTTCTTTAAATAGCTACCGGTAAAAATATTAAAATTAAACAAGGTAGGTAAGTACAGTAGGTACTTGAATAAAATAAACTACTATATATGTAGTGGACAAAAGATGTTTGTTGTGAACAAGCCTTCAATGTGTACTTATGTACGTGTTAGTGAAGTATTACTAATAAAATAAGCTGGTCTCTCCTCTGGTCTGGCTTCGCTGCAGAGAAACAGAAGCAGATCATTCCCATTCGTGCCGTGATGGGTAATGTTCCTTTTACATTTATATGCTATTTACTCGTATAATGTAAAAAAGTTTAACTCGCTTATGTTATCTTCTGATATGACATACACAAAGTCCTAGTCTGTACTACAGAGTGAACAAGTAGTTTATAATAGTTTTTTGATGTGAATGAGCATGTAATGCAGTGCAAGGCAAGGGGACATTGTCAATTCATGGATGAATGCCTTCCTACACACACAAAACACATTTAGTTCAACGAGGGAGCAAAACTAGGCTCTGTACACACTCTGTAGATACAACATGCTAGACAGTAGATACTAAATTATATCGTTATCATCATTACCATCACCTAAATATATACTCTATCACACATAACACAATATACTTCAGAGTATAATAATAATAATAATCTAGTACATAACACATACAGTACACAGTTGTAATAATAAGCATTACACTACATTCAATTCAATGTCATACATATCATATCTTCATCCGACGACTCTTCTGACTCTGACTACGAGTCGAGTACCTAAAATAAATACTAACTTCTATTTGTATTTCTACTCCTTTTCCAGTTAGCGTCTATTTGCTAACGTAATATTTTTATTCTGGCTATAATATAACTTACATTTACATATAAAGTAGTATTTATATAGGCAGAAAAATATCGTGATCGTAAATACTACACATATGTGTTGAGCACACTGCCTGTTATGTAAAAGAAGGGAATTAGTTATGAAAAACTAACATAGCGTAAGCCACGCTACCAAAAAGTTGCTAAGGAATTACAAAGTAAGTAACAGAGAGCGAACATTGCGTATATTTGTATTTTATGTTTTTTAGTTGCTCCTTTACATCCATTATATTGCCACTAGGACCTTTAAGTAACCATAAGCTTAAACTAAAAGTGTCTGCACGCAGAGGAACATTGTCTACCATGTTTTGGGCATCGCATGGGACTTGGGACACAGACCACACCAGGCAGGACAGTTCAATGTTCAGTTCAAGCTCAGGGAGACGCTTACTTACTTTGTAATGTACTTTATGTACATACATAACAACACTTTTTTAGCAGTTAAAAATAATATGAATATAAAACAGTCAGTTGAAAAAGACAGCAGCAAGTCGAGTGCAATGGGCGAGCGAGCAATTGCAGATGGAGTACTGTGGTTTGGCGTTGGCTTGAATTTGGTTCCCTTTGTATACCTAGTGACTACAATACAGATATATGGATAATGCTGCTTACACTTACGTTACGCATTTTTATAAGTATGTCTGTATATAACTACAAATAAATGTTATGTAAGTGTAACTGCTTAAATATCTACCTTCATTGAAATAGGACTTCCTTTCTTTTGAAAAATTCAGTATATCATTCATTCTTACTAATCGCTCAGAGCTAAAACACTTCAGTTTCTAAACGGGACAACTTTTTAGGGAATTTTCTAAGTTTCCCATGTCCTAATCTTATATAATGATTCTAGTATAGATTCAGATACTATATAGTAGGTACATATATTATTCAAGTATTTACTTTTGCATGAGTTTTAATTATTATGAGTGAACCACGATGAATAAAATTAGTCGCCCGATCCTGGTCCCAGTTTTAGTGGGTCTCTACTATTTATACTACTTTTGTCAAATTACATTTTTGGTACTAAAATAACGTGAGATGCTTTTACAATCGTCGTAAGTCGTATTTCGTTAGTATTATTGCTTAGCTTGCATCTTCCATTCGTTGACTACATACATAAAGTTGACTTTGAGTTTGAGAGCCAAAGAACAGCAGATGGAAAGAAAGATTCTCCGAAGTTCTTTCTTTCTCCTTTTGAAAAGAGCTTCCATTCTACATTCTACTTTCCACTTGTATAAATAAAAGCTGTTCTTCTGTTGGTTGAATTGCGTTGAGATTGCTTAGGTCACTCTTCCCTTTGAGCGTGCATTAGTATTTATATTCGAGTTCAGATGTTCCTTCAGAAGGATAGTTGATAGCGTGGCATTATTATACATTACATCCTGTACCTGAGGAAATGCTCGTCCCGTTTATACAATATTATTGAAGGTTATATAGTTATAGAGGTACCTACTACATACAGTCAAGTCATAACACTTTTTTATACCTGAATGCATTGTTAGTAGACTAAAGTAGGGCCAAAAGCAGCAATCTACTAACAATAGCTAAAAACTGAAGAATGGAGGGAGCCTTTCCTTGCCTTGTGTTGTTTTGATGTGCTGCGGGAGTAGAGCAAAGGTACGTAGTAGGCAAAAGCATTGAGAAATAAAATAAAAACTTCTGATCTATTGGTTTGGAAGTTAATAATATAATATGTACTCTATATAAGTAGGTACATACAGTATACAGATATCTGTAAGTAGAGTAAAGAAGAAGTCTACCTATGCGTGCTTATATTGTACTCACCTAATATTTAACATACTTTATATCTGTACTATGCACTGTAAACTGTAAGTAAACTAAAGTAAGAAAGAACTCGAACTTCTTGCTTATATGGCTCCTGGGCTCTTTTGACTTCATTTTATTTCACATTGCCTTACACTGCGCTACAATTTCAACGTAAACCAATGAGAGAAAAGAAAACTTAGGAATTGAGCGTTGCGTAAAGTTACCTTCATACAAAATACAACAACAAAACAACACAACTCTAAAAGTCATCCTTTCCATTACCTTTTACATTATACATTACACTATGCTCACTCTAACATACATGAACATATTGTGTTATAGGTTTTACAATCAATATCAGTAAAAATGGGGAAAATGATTTAATTTTGACTTGTAGATAGGAACAAACAAGAGCAATGATACTTTTACTTTACCAAGTATACCTTTACAGAATTATTGTATCGTTAAATTGGTTTTAGATAGTAAATGTACGTGATGCGTACATATATTAGTGTAAAGAGTGTATCTATATGTATATCTGTAGGTAAGAAGAGTAATTACATATACTGATAGTAATGTAAGGCTATTGCATTTGAGTAAAGTAAAATAAAGTAACCTGTCCTGTCCCTGTCTACCTGGAGTAGTTTCGTTTAACTTATACACTATAGCATAGCTATAGGACTCTATAATACAAATGAATCCATAGAAATCCATTAAAATGATTTTAACTTGATACTAAAACAAAGCTGAGGGAAGTCAACAGGCTAGTCGATAGTTTAGTCAATTTTCCGCTTTTATCTGGATATACTATGTACAGGTGTACATTTCTAAAAGGAATATTATATACAGTATGTACATATATAAGCAATGGTTATAAGCTCTGTATTGAAACAAAACCAATGCAAGTTATGTACTACAATAAAGCTAACGTTCATCAGAACACCTCAGCTCGTTTTTCTTCTTTTAAAACTCGAGTGGAATGGATTGGTGTATTGTATTGTAGAGTAAAGTATTAGCTAACCCTCTTTTCCTTTCCTGCATGCATGCCTGCCTGCCTGCTTTATTTTATTTTATCCGTAAGTTCTAAGTTCTAAGTGTTATTCTTCAGCAGTGTACATACTATAGTGTGTTTGGATTTGTTGGATGTTCAGTTTCAGGGTTTCAATGTAACAGGTATACATACACCACCTGACTGCATATTCTCATGATAATGATGATACTTACTTGCACACTGCTACATATCCGATATACTGTATAGAATATAGAACACACAGGGATATCATGTTCTTAAGAATACGTAAGAGCTAAGAAGAAGACACATCATGAGAATACGAGTCACAATCCCACGTTAACTTAACTTTACCTGTTGTGATGTGATGATACATAATGCCTACTTATTTTTCTTCTTTTTCTTTCTAGCTTAAGCTAAGCTATCTGGCCTGGCCTGTTCTACAACCATATCCATAGCCACCTTATCTTTTTATGTGTTTACTTACACTGTATCTCTTTTTTGCTTAATCCTCCATTCCCCTACCTTACTCTATACAACAATATTATAGAATTACGTATAAACTATAGTTATAGTGCAGAACATAACACAAATAAGGACATGTTGTTGGTTAGCTTTTGTCTTCTTCCTTTTCCCTTATTAATACTTAGAGGCAGAGACAAGACAAGACAAGACAAGACAGGTATACCTACCTACACACGGAGATACAAGTAGGTAAGGTAAGGAATATAATTTTGTAGCTAACGAGCTTAACCAAGCTGAATGTAATGTGTGTACCTAATAGATCTGTATGTGTTTCCTATCTTGAACCTGGGAGCCTAATCAGTCCCACAACTTTTCATTCGTCATAATTATTCCTTATTCTTTTACTGCTTTAGTTTTGTTACATAAAGTCACTGTGAATCTAGGTTGCAGTTTTATTACTCTGACTCTTTTCCCGATTTTCAGTAGCATATGTTTTGTACATACTACTTAAGAATAAGAACTGACGATGAGTACACAGGTGGTTTATAAGGAATTATGTTTGAACATAAATGTTTGTAGACTGTGTCTTAACGTAATAATTGTACATGGGTACCTCTAATGGATGTTATGCGAGTACACTACAAGTTGCAATTATAAATATCGGACACTAAAAGTATCCTTCGTGTCTAATAACTGTTTTGAAGTAGTTTGTTATTCGTATGTGTGTACTCTTCAACACATCGATCATTTAATATGGCTAGTCTACAACGTATATTTAACACAAGTAATACTAAGACCTACTACCTACTTGAGGATAAACAACTGTAAATACAAAATGGAAACGTTTCAACTTAATGTTTCAACAACAACACTGAAATTGAAGACCGAACAGGTGGCATATAGAGAAAATTACTTTGTATGTATGTAATAGTAATAAATTAAGGTTGCCCTACATTAGCTGCACTTCAACCTAATGTTAATGTACTTCTACTTACTTACTTAGAGCTACTACAGTCAAGTCAAGTCAAGTCAATCTACTGATACACCAGGCCATTAAGTAAATAAACATTCAATTCAGGTGATGCCATACCATTTTGCTTATTATACCAGTCAAGACAGTTATTACATTATACAATACAGATAAAACAAAATTGCACTTTATGTACAATCAACTTAAGTGTAATGCTTAATAATGCTTAATGTAATGCTTATCTGTAGATAAGAAAAAAGAAGAGCAAACAATTCAATTGAACTGCAATGTAACGCAATGGTTAAATATTTAGTTTGCGTAGGCAAGTACAGTAATGGTAAATAATGGCATAAGGATATTGTATACAAGATTCAACATTCAGTATTCAGGTGCAATGCCATGTTTGCAAAAAATGGCAAATCAATCTATGAGTACAGATACCTACACATAAAATGTGCACATGCATAATTTTAGCCGGAGGGTGAAACGATTCTTTTATATCCCATTGTTAATTCTCTTTGAGTGTTTCTGGACTATCTATGGATTGTGGAGATGATTGGTAAATGTGCCCCATTCTATTAAATTGAAAAATCGAAGCTCAGGTAAGAATCAAACAGATGTGCAATGTAATGTTAAGTTGTACCTACACAAAGTACAGTTGCTTTTGCCTTAGTTATCTTTGGATGAGAATGAGACATACATACGTACATTTTAATATTATTTGAGTACCTGTACTGTTGTATGTAATGTAGGTAAAGTAGGTAACTTGACTTTAACTTTAATTTTCCTAATGAACAGAGAAAAGTTACGGCTACGGATGAGTTGAGGTTGCTCTTATAATGGAGAGAGACAATTTAACTATGTACGAGTATCTGTACTATTTTGTCTGTGATTCTTCATGTTCTGCTTATTTTATATTATACATACACTGTTTCTGTCTGTCTGCCTCTGTCTGTATAAAACTATTGGAGTAAATTGGATGAATAGTTCATCGACTTCATTCACTGCTCACATTAAAGCTAGTCATGTTTGCTCTGGGTAGTTTTTGGGCGTGTTGCACGAATATTATTCCCTTTTTAACTTTAACAGTTTACACTAACTACCTTATGTACTAGTTATACAGATAGTATAAGCAAACTACAGTAAATACTAACAAAAGTCTGTAAGTATCTGTAGAGATGTTTTTATGTGATGAACTTACATTAGTTCATTCAATATTTAACAGTGTACTGTTTGTGTGTAGTGTGTTTCCATTTTCTTATGGCTTCAATTTAATAATAAGCCGAGATAATGAAGCATTAGCATAGAACACAACATTAGAATTAGTTAGTATGCACATTAAAAACACTGTAACGTACACTGTGGCTTTGCTTTTGCTAACTAGGAAATGAAAAAGGAATTTTCTGAATATCTGTTAGATAAATATGTATGCTATGTAATCCCAAGTCACTAAGTAGGGACATAGTATGTAGTTTACTTTATCTAATACAGTATTGTACACAGATACATTCCGTTTTGAACATACCGACATTACTATTAAGTATACACTACATAATTGTACATATTTATAGTTTGTCGTTAACTTGCGTATGTATCTGTACGTAGGGAATACTATGAATCTCTTATCTTTAAATGATAGCCAAGTCAGCACTGTTCTACTACTACCAAGCAAATAACTCATCACATAATGTTTATGTCGTTAATCAAGTATGAGTCAAATCATGTCGATTACGCATTCCTGACAATTATCTACGTACTTTTAGTTTGCGTAACAATTTGCTTACTTCATTTTATTTCCATTCCATTCCACTATGCTATGCTATGCTACCGACAATAACAATAAAACGTGTCAACATCCACTCGGCTATACAAAACTATTCAAAATCCAAAGTTCCTCATCAACTATACGATTATTCTAAAAATAGGGCTTAATGCTGTATTGTTTGTGTAATTGTGTTTGGATTAGAGCAATTAAATGCCGAATTAGCTCAACAAAACCACCAAAGATGATAGTTATACCACAGAAAGAATGTAAACCGCTTTGTGTCCTTGTTATTTGTTTTTCTTATATTGTACATAGAGTAGTATTTGATGCGCTGTCTTTATTTTGTATCCTTTACCGATAAATATGCAAGTGTCAGCAAATTACTTGGAAACTATTACAAATATTACGTAGGTACCTGTAAGTAGCTATGTGTAACGTAATTATGTAAAGAATGACGGTGTCATGTCTGTGACTCACTCAACACATCACTCACTCATTCATAACTCATAAACATAATCTGTCGAAATTCTGAATTCTATTTTCTAGCTATTTACTACACTATAATGTACATTGTGCATACATACTACTACTGTTAGTAGTAAGAGATTACTTGTTTATGTGAAAAGTAAAGAACTGCATGATGAATTAAGTTAAGTTAATTTAACTATATAGGTAGTATGTACGTAGCATGAGAATCTGAATTGCCGACGATGACAGACAGCTCCTGCTACATAAGAAACTCATGTTAGCGCATTAAATCTCGGAGCTAATCTTGCTAAACAAAGAATGTGTAATTTAACTAATCCATAAAAGTAGAATGCTTTAATGGTTTAATGGTTAATTCCTGTTTTTAAAAGAAACATTGCCCTCACTCTGCTACTCTGCTTGAATTACTAAACACTAATTATCGCATCAAAACTGGCAACAACATTCTCTCAACTTATCTTTATAAATATAAATTGGAATAAATAGAGCTTATGTAGTATCTTATCAGAATTTAATATGTCAGAGGCTGTCTGTGTATGTAGTACATATAGTAATGTATTACAGTACAGAGTACAGCACTAAAGATACAACTTGGGTGTGTGAGTTCTATTTAAATTAACTATAAACATGGACAAATGAAGATAGAAGACAGTTTGTTACAACTTACAAGGGAAAACTTCCCATTTAACATCCATATAAACATCAACTCTGCTTTTCTTTATCTAAATATTCAAATGCCGCAGGATGTTACCTATTTATGTAGTTTACATAAAGAATGAAGTTAAAGATACACTTCTGTGTATTGTACGACACTAATAATATGAAGAGGTACGCAATAGGGAATTTTGTATTATACTATTTTGTATTATATCCTTTCAGGTCACTGAAGGGAATCTGTTCATTTTGTGAAGAAATAGAAATGCCTATAGTTAATATTCCACTGCATTGCATTGTATCGTAAGTTGTAAGCATATTTTTAGTAATAAATCGAGGAGAATGCACACAAGAGAACCGTAAATAGGAAGGATTCAACTCTCGTTCTCTGTAAAACATTCTATGATGTGGGGCATACATAAAAAATGAAATGGCAAATGTTGCATCACAATCACAACACATCTGGGTTTGAGCTACAGATGAGATGAGATGAAATTGGTAGCTGTACTGTATACAAAAATATAATAAGCTTCTATACATATAAGTCCAATAATATATTGTAGAATAAATCATATTGGAGTGAGCGTCAAAGGAGAGAGAAGTCATCGAAATGAAATTGACATGCAGCCTCAGTCACACACACAACACAATCAGTGATCCTACTCACATCTCTTATACTTATAAGTATACAAAAATAATACACTTATATTATATTGGCAACTAAACCAACTAAAGAACTAACTACTAACAAGTAGGAGCAGTCATAGTAGTCGAATTCGAATTTGAGTCAGGGGAATATTGTAATGGAAATGTAAAATGAAATAAAAACATAAAAGGGAGGGAAACTTATTTTCTACATATTATACACTCAGTCAGGGCCTGTCTGATCTTCTATTTAGTATAAGAGGAATCGGAACCCTTAGTACTTAAGCAGGCGTACGCTCTATACGATTATTTATTATTATACCTTGCAAGGTATAATATTTTGCTTATAAATGCGTTCCCACTGCAAACAGCCAATAATATCACACACAATTCACACACTTTACTTTTGCTCACATGCATCACATACATCAGATGGGATTGGAAATTACATAGTACACATACATAGATACTTATATAGATAAACTCCCCGCTATGCTTTAACAAAATTTTAAATGGACAAAATACAGTACACGTAGCTTCTGTACATAACACTTGAATTGAGCCTCTGAGCATTAACTAAGGAAAATCAGCTCTTATAGCCACAACATATCAAAACATGCAATAGTAACCTATTAAATAGGAAAATAAATTGGAAATACGGTCCTATTGTATAGAGACGTGGGTATATCCTAATAAAGGACTGTCGGGTGGCCTGGCTTCACGTTCACGTTCGGTTCGGTTCAATTCAGTCGGACGGAGGTGCCTTGCAATGGCTTGGCCTGGCGTAGCCTTCATTTCATTCCCATTGCATCGCACTCGGCATTCCCTCCACCGAAGTTGAGAGAGTGCAAGGAAAAAGCCATGCTCATAAATAATTCTTCCAGAGCGAAGTGAATCATGCGTTCTCACGTAATCCAGCAGTTGAAGCTGGCAGAGAGAAGCAAAGGGCTTCCTCCTGTGTTCTGTTCTGTTATTACATACAGACGTATGTTGTATGTACATAAGTACGTAAACGTAGTGCATCCTACAGAACAAACCGAACCGAAAGCCAAAGCCAACTTCACTTCGCATCCCCCAATATCCGTCTATCCGTCCGTTTCAATACTTTGTTCTTGTTGTGCTGTATTTTGTATTTGTGTTGTGTTCTCCAGAGTCTGAGCTCACTGAGACTGACACAAACACGAGTAGCTACTATACTTTCATTATCGTTACTACTTATTTCTTACTATGTACATAAAAATACGTACAAGATCCGAAAATACAATAGAAATGCATCACTCACATTCACATACAATGCAATACCACAACCACTTATTCCCATTTTGTCCTTTTTCGTGGCTTTTATACCAAAAATCTATATCTGGAACTCTAATCTCTATAAGTAAGTTACTACACAACATCTAACGTACCTGACGTACAATATACGTGTAGTAGAAATATTACTGACTGACGCGTTTACTTACACTTACACTTACACTTACGTAAGTACTACTCATTCTCATTGTTGGAAAAAACTCCAAACCTTCTCTGGCAAGCTGCTAATGCTTTTTCCGTTCCGATTTCCTTCCTTTTCCCTATATGTAGTACATACATGTGTATAGATATACCTAAAATATTATTTAATAGATCCATGATACAATTTCAATGGATGTGGTGGTGTGATATTGATATTAATAACATAACTAGCAGTCACACTCACGATCACACTAGAAAATGTAGTTACATAACATACAATAATCCATTATAACGGTAGCTAGTGTCTTAATATGATATATTTCTAAATATAGTACATAGTTAGAGAGCTCTAAGCATTTTATTTTATTCGTTTGTTTATCATGTCATACTTATCTAGGAATAGTAAAAGTGGGTTGAGTTTGTGTTATTAATATTACATATGTTACCACACAGTCTAGCAGGCTAACCTAACCTAACCACTAAAATAACACCCTTCCTTGCTAAGCATCGCTTCCTTTTGGCTTTGGATTGACCATATTGTTTTGCGTGTCTGAATGTTGGTCTGGTCTGCTTACGTAAGGGCTTTTTCTATGTATAGTTTTACCTAAATTATCCGCATCTGCCATAAATATACATACATAGACTGCAATATCAATAAATACAAGGAGAGTCGGATACGTAAATAGAATCAAATGCATTCTAGCCAATTCACTTTCGCATGGGGACTAAAAAGGCTCTCAGAGGAGGAGGTACTTCACTTAAGATGCATTTTTATGTATTTCGTGTGTGTGTCGTGTGCTTGATCATACATCATATATAGATGCAGTATACAGAAGCATACAGAGCACAGTAATCCTAATAGGTATTTTATAATCAATAATAATCTCCATCTAAACAGGAGTTAGATCCACTTCTACGATAGGAGAAGCACTTAAGTGTCTATGTAGACTATTTTGGCCCTCCTCCATACTCCATACTGTTTATAAAGCCTTTTTAACAAGATCAGACCACAATATCACATACACTTATGTACCTAGATGCATCTAAATTCCAAAATAAGTGTAAAAAAAGGAAAAATTATGTATTCTAATTGAATCTTGCTCACATTTCACACAAAATACATTTATACAGTGAAGTATATATAAGCTATATAGCTTGATCTTGGTATGTATTGATAGTATTAGGTCTGTAGGTGTTTAGTTGAGCTTACTTCCCCTGGATACTTTAGGAAATAGGGATAAACATGGGGATGGGAGCCTGAATCTTTCATTCTAACCTAAGTACACCACTTTAACATAGACTAACACTAACGTAGCCTAAGTATGTATGTATATATACATTGCATTAGAGTAAGAGCAAGAGTAAGGGAAGAGAGGAGTGAATGAGAATATTGTAAAAATAGAATTACATGTCGTAGAATGTGTATTGAACCTTGATCCGATCTGATGGAGAATACATTACCTACATTACATATTGGTTCATGGCTTGTCTTGGTGTTCTGTTGGTATCCTTAGTGTGGGAGGGAATTTGACTCGATTTGGCTTAAGTGCCTTAGCATTGCATTGCATAGGTTATGTACTTTAGCTTATATCTTTGGAAATTGCTTTTGTAAAACTGCTTTCCTCATTTTCATATATTTTATGCATGAGAGGGATACGGAAGTTTCACCCCGCCTTGAAAAATTGTCTCCCACGTACACAACTTGAACTTAGCAGTTAGCTTTTAGGGATAATAAAGCATTAGTAATCCTAACACTGCCACTAACACTAAAGTTTTCCTACACTTACACTATTGTACTAGGTATAATAGGTATAATAATAATATTTGACTTAATAATGCTTATACTTACTTATGGAGGTAATAAATACATAGTAATAGAATAAATTAATACATTAATATATTAATATTGAATATGAATGTAAATGTGTTAGGATTAGGTAGGACATTGTAAACTGTATCTGTATATGGATTTCGGGCTTTGTAATACAGAAGAAAGGGTTCAGTTCACATATAAGACAAAAGTTTATGATAATTCATAATTCATGATGTAGTGGCTGTATGAAGGAATTTGCATTGCAATAGACATTTTGACTCTGACGAATAGCGAGGCACTAAAGCGTTAAACGTTGGAAATCTCAAATGTCAAAAGGACAAAGGGAAATGTGCATCTAATTCAATGTCAACGTCAACCTGTTCCATTTATTATTAATATTCTGACTAATAACCCCTTTTTTCTTTTTCCGGCTTGTTAAGTTAAGTTGCTATCCATGTACTGTGTACTTTAGTAGGTACTATTTACTTAACTTAACTTACATACTGTATATAGGCTACATTATTTTTCTCCTCCCGTGAATAATTTTGAGTAACTTAACTCATTTCACTCACTCAGGTATGTATTCTGATTTGTTAAATTGTTAACATACCTTAACACTCACTATACTCACCAGTGAACTCAAAACTCCATAACAATAACATTTATAACGTAAGGAAATATTCCAGAGTTTACAATTTACAAATAGTAAAATAATAAGCGCTTTTTCCTTATTCGGTATGTCTATGGAGATTTAACAATGCACCACATGTGGATTTAGGCTCCTTTGGTCTGGTTTGGCTATTAAATGAACTCAACAGCCTACACAAACGTATTAAAGGATAACTAGCAACAATTTCACTCTATTAAACCTACATAAGCTCAAGTATATTGCTCTCATTTGGTTTCCTTTTCGGCTAGGACTTATTTATGTGTATAAACTATACATTTACTATTCTTTTCTTTCTGTAGTACAATACACAATAGTACAATGCAATATATATTCAACTTAAGAGCATTTAAAATCACAATTAAGCTTCAATGTACATTCATGAATTATTTCTTAAAAGAAAGGGTCCACCTAAATCCAATTTCCATTGAACACCTTATTTGTGTCTATTATTAAGTTGTAAGCTTTTGTTTTTTCACCTGGCTGCTTTTCTAACGTCTGAGCTGTAAAAGGTGTGGGCTATTCTGAATTACAAATACATTTTAAGTATTTGTATGCTAAGCTCTCCTGGCCTGGCCATTCCACTCGATATTTATAAAGGCATTAGTTTCTGTATAGCTTTAGCTACTCAATATTCGACAATGATACACAGTTTA
Source organism: Tomocerus mixtus (assembly GCA_034694165.1). NCBI lineage: Eukaryota > Metazoa > Arthropoda > Collembola > Entomobryomorpha > Tomoceridae > Tomocerus > Tomocerus mixtus. The sequence goes on along the minus strand of JAQFYC010000111.1, from coordinate 20,593 downwards.
CCTTTCCACTATTATTAAGGAGCATTTGTTTTGTTTTCGGGTTAACGATCACGTCTATTTTTATCTCATTTACCGACTTGTTTTGTCTACGGGCCGAATAATACGCGGGAACACGTCCCAAACCCAATTCTTAACTTACTGGACAACAAGGCTAGGTTTCAGGTGCCCAAAAACTACTAATGTGCGTTTGTTTAAGTATCATTGTAAACGATTTAATATTTTAAGTGCTTAAAAACAAGACATGTGTAATATTATACATACTTATCTCAGCTATCAATTATGTACTTGTTAACTATACCGCGTACAAATATGGATATAATTACATATACATACATTGAAAGAATAATAAGTAGACATGCAAAATACATTCATGCTACATACAGTCACCTAATGTAGTTATTACACACAAATAACGATCGATTATTATACTTTTACAGCATACCTACTTACTACTTACATTCGTCTCATTGTCTGCTATTGACACATAAAATAAGAAATACACATACTACAGATATATATGTAAATTATTCATACATACATTCCATGAAAACTTGCTACAAATACAAATACAATGACTAACTTATAATAACTTATAATAATGGGTCTGGATTCTTAAGAGTGTGTTAAAAAATTCCTAGTTCGTAAGAAAATATTTGCAGACAAGACAGGACAGACGACTAAGAATAGAAAAATTCTGAGTGACAAACAATTACAAAAGAGATTACATACACGATTAAAATAATCGATGTGGAAACAGTAGCCTTGTGCTACAGATAAAATGCAATTAGGGAAAAAATGTGTATTCTGAAAATTATTACATTGTTAATCTACATAACAATTACTTAAGATAATAATTACAAAGAAATGCGACTAGTACCTAAGTGAACTACATATTTAAATACACATTTATGTATATAAGTACATAGTTATATGTTATAGTATGGTAAACATTGTATAAAAATATATGCAATGGTAGTAGGAGGTATGTATGTGAAATATGTCGCTCTGATTTATTTACTGCACAAAATATCTGGTTTCCATCGACTTTGCTTACTCTAAGAAGAATTGAGTGAGAGAGCTATTCTATATAGCAATGCAAGGGAATATTGTGCGAATGTCTCTTTTACGTACTATATACTATGTCTCTCCTAAGTAAGTATGACGTAACATAATCGATCGACATCCAGTTGAGTTAGAGTTGCTATGTAGTTTGCTTTGCTACTGTACGTGTAATACACATAATAATGCACTGGCAAAGCACGCAATGTAAGAAGAGCTTACAATTTACAATTCCTTCCTTTAGATAAGACAAAGGAGTCAATTTGGTATTACGTGTACTATATTATGTATGTACTTACACTAGTATTTGGTACCGCAGAAGAGGATTTCATTTTTACTAACTGACGGAGCATAAATTCCTATAAACCTATAAAACCTAATAGAACCGTTATAACTACATTACATAGCAACCTTCCATTCAGTTTTGATTTGATAAAACTTACACCAAAAGTTGAAAAATGAAGATGCTCTATTAGTACAGTACAGAAAGATATTCTGTAAATATGTATATCAGTAAATACTAGATAAATCTAGTACACATTCAGAAGAAAAATAAATTTATTTTTCTTCTGAATGTGTAACAAATCATTTTGCCAAAAATTAGATACAACTACATACAACATAACATAATACATAGTATTAGATAAGGATAACATCTTTACTCAGCTACTTACTTATCATGAATGAATAAGTAAAGTAAAGGAAGGATGTTGAGATTGAATTTGGCTTTATAAAGTGTTAGTTCTTAGTGTGGAATGAAGTGAAGCGGAATTCACTCGAGCACGGTTTACTTATATTGGAAGACATTATTCATTAACAAACAGCTATTAAAATAGTTCACGTCAAGAACTACATAACATTTAATTGAAATAAACTGGAGGCTATACAATATACCTATAGGAATCTTTAAGTAAGCTAATGTAATGTAATGTAATGAGTAACGCCCTTTAATGTACTTATGTAAGTATATATAAGCCAAAGCCAAATGTGTGTGTAAAATAAGTAAGGGAAGATTTCATTAGACTTTCCTACACTACACTGTGTACTTGGCAATGTATCTAATGATAAGCGTCTAAAACCAAGGAAGAGAAGAAGAGTCAAGAGTTACTGTCGTGATCCCCTCCCATTTTCGATTGCAATGTAATCCAATCCAATCCACCGCCAAAATGTCTACCTACGACTACTGTACCTACAACCTAGTCTATACTGTCTGCATGTATACCAGTTGACATAACGTAACCTAACCTTCTTCAAAATGCTTCTTGTTTTCAGAAATGCACTCACATGACATAAGAAGGAAGCCAAAGCCAAAAGAAACTTACGGTAGCAAAAGTATCTATATATCCGTCCTCGTTCGTGACAACGAATTTTGCTTACATTATATTATAGACTTACTCTGTCCTATGCTAAACATACGAATTTTATGTAAAGTACAGTAAAGTGCATATACCTATAGAAAAAATCGACTCTCCTCCAAAACCATGTAGAATGACAGTAGAGCCGACTCTGTAGACTGTAGCATTCGGCCTGTTTCTGCTTTGCTTTCCTTCGATCTTACTTTCTTGACAAACCCTAATTCTCAAAGGAAGAAGTACAAGCTACAGCCATACGGTATTGTATGCATGCAAGTGGTTTGGTCTTATTTTCTTATGCGAATGTGAATCCTCCCTTGAAAAATCTTTACTACTTTATTCACGTTTGTTTTACTTATCGTCCCGTTACATTGTCTTTCACTTCTGTTGTTGTTGTTGTCATTCAAGTGCATACAGTACTCTACTTTTCTACATGTAAATACTAATACATACAAAGATGTAGGCAAAGTGGAATGGAAAATACAGTGTATTGTACTATATTTAATATATAACGTTTAGAGTATAGAATGAAGATGATATGTCTAAAGTCTAAATATATTCAGTCAAATACAGTAGCACAAGTATACTAACACGTAAATAGTTAACTCCATGTCATGTTCATGTCACTAACGTAAGTAAGTAAGTAAGTAATGTATAAACTGAGTGAGTTAGCCAAATGAAATGAAGGAACGTCTTTCTTATCATTTTCAGTCAAAGCATGAGTCGACAAAACGACCAGAGACCAACATAAAACCTCCTCATTCTAAATAATAAAATAACTTATCTCAACATCCTCTTATCTTCCTTTTCTCCTCTTCTCTTTATCCGCAACAATAAGACTAACCAAATTATCTTTACTTACAGAATCCTTTTGAAAACAGTGTCTCTTGCTTCTATTGTAGTTCCCTGAGCTAAATATTTTTAATAAATCCAGAATTTACTGTATTTCTAATAATAGAGATCTCTTTTCTATATCTCCTCTGGATAAATAAAGTGTAACTCCTTAAGGAGGGATAATGTTAAGTATATCCTAAGAGAACATTTTGTCTTCATTTCTTTACACAAATAGTATCTGCATCTGCATTACAAAAGTAACAACAAGTAATAAACTTTAAGAATTCTGTATTGTATTTAGAGGGATTTATTATTTATTTCGATTTCTTGGTTAACAAAATGCTAATACATACATATTTTATGTACTATGTGTATAGATGAAGATAACATTTCGTTTCATTTTTAATATAAAACTAAATCATTGCCAAGAAATAGGTAGAGCAGACGATGTACCCAGACGGACAGACAAGACAGGATGTAAATAGAAAACAAGTGTATGTGCAAATGCATAACTTAAAAATTATTTGTAGAGGAACTGACACCAACTCATAAAGAATAAAACTTGATGGAGTGGGTTATTGACACAATGGTAGAGGTGCATGAAGAATAGCACAGGGTAACTAACCGACTCATTCAGCGAGAGTACGACTTCCACACCAACTACGGAAAGTACGGATAGATAGACAATTCTTTTAAAGAAGACATTCTGTACATACAAACTGTAAATATGTAAGAAGTTACCTAAACCACACGTACATACAGTAGAGTACCTAGAATTACGTTTTCTTGCTTACTTCGTATAGTTTCGTGTGCATTTTCTACTTATTTGGCCGAATACGCAATAAGTATAAATAATGCAAGTACTAACGATAAGTACTTTAAGTAAGTAAGTATCTTAATGCAAGTAAAGTGCACATAGGCTACAATTTACAATGCATTTGTAAATAACACGAAGCTGGTAATGCTAATGTAACTATTTGGCATTTCTTATCTTAACTGCCTTTGTACTGTACATAATAGCATTTAGCTGAAAGTGTAAATGGTAAATGTACACCAGTAGATATGCAATAATCTCACATAACTTGAAATATGGTTGTAGATATTCTATTGGCAGACTAATGCTATTGTATTGCCAAACATGAAATACTACAGCAAACATTCCTGAGTAGTGTATGTTTGATTTATCTGAGCTTGTACTAATAGAACACACAATTTGCAATGTATTTACACAAAATCTTATATTGTATCGAGAGAAAAAACTCAAGTCTAAATAACACAACGATAAGGAACACGGAATGTCATTGCCACGCTTTATTTTATGGTTTTTATTTCAGTTTCATGAGAGCCAACTAAATATTATTCCCTTCCTAGAATATTTATGTACTTAAAATACCTAAAGATACCTAAATTATAAAATTCATGAATCATGCTATGAATTATGCTAAAAATATATAAAAAGTCTTTCTTACCGGCTAATACTAAACAGACTATCCAATATTGTATCCGTCCCATTTTGATTTCCGTTAATATTTTAAGTAATCTTCACCGACGAAATATATAGTAAATAACTTTTCCAAGATAAGATAAATTGGAGCACAAAATACTATTTGTTTGTACTAACGATAAGTACAATTACAATTACGAAGCACACTGCTGCTGTTATAAATGCACAAAGTTATTTCAGCAAGGGTAAAACAACTCAGCACAAATCCTTAAGAGCTTGTAAGAGAAACACTTGTTTTTCCAGAGCGAATCCACGTAAATAAGTTAAGAGTTGACAGTAGACAGTAGAAAAGGCAGTTGTATAGCTTACTTATGTAGTATGTATTAGAACAGATATTTAATTTGTTGGAAACGAGTGCACTTTGTATTTAGTTAACTAATTCAATCTTCTGTGTACTGTAAACTGTATTGAATTGAACGAAGATCCTTTTTCGTCAAAACTGCTTACATATGAATATATGAGGATAATATTTATAGTAGAGTTAAAGGAGCTACAGGCTTAGCTTAACTGACTTGACTTTACTTTGACTTCACTTTAACATTTACTTACGTTCCTCTGCTTACCTCGAACTGAACTTAAGTAAGTGACATGAAGAGAACTGAGCTGAACTTACAGAGCACACAATTCCCCACTAACTAAGCACAATAATGCAAAGGCTTCTCTCCAACCTACAATCCTGCAATCCTACCCAAGCTTATTCACAGAATACATGCACAGAGTACACATACAACAGCTTCGCTTCCCTAAACACGTCGCTGTATGCATTCTATACGTTCCCTGTAGTATCTTTTGGAAACTATTTCTCCTTTAGGTATTGTGTGTTACAGTACGAGTGCTTATAATGTTGAAGCAAAAGCAAAGGGAATACTCGGCTAGCAACACAACTCAACTCCAACTCCAATCCTATACGATACACCATGCATACCACGCAAAAAGGCAACAGCCTGCTCTGGTTCTCTTTCTATGTGAAATGTATGTAAGTATTTGCTGTCCTGTCTTGTCCCTGTCCTTTCTGTACTATTATATTTGTAGTAACTACAGTATTTTAGTGAGGATGAGAAGAGTGTTGTAAAACAGAAGAGAACATGGAACAGTACAGTATATGTATTTTAGTGTACATATATAGGAGTATCTATCTAGTATGTACAATTGCATTATTGTAGTGGGGATGTAAAAAACTAATAATCAAGTGAGTAGAGTACCCCAGCAGGCATTGCGAGGGAAAGGGTTAAGCTCTATATTTTACTATGTACTATGTATGTGACAGAATCCTTAGTTATGTATGTATGTACATAGATTTTATTATATTATGTACTATATTCTAAAACGTATCTTTATGTATTCCTAATACTTGTTTAGGTAGTTTAGAAGGTATAATATAATAAAAGGTGCATATACACATGTATATAGTGGAAGGTAGTGGGTTAAGCAAAGGGATGGAGAGGAAGACGGCTAAAACAACCGAATCACGCAGTGTGGAGGCAAAAGCAAGTGGAGTGAAGTGCAGGGTAGTCAAGACAAGATGGGTTCTCTCTCTTTCTCTTCTCATTCGACTCTTCTACTGGAGTTTTTAAGAGTTTCTGAGTGGGATCCTTTTGCTGATGCTGAGTTGATGTGATGTGCATGGGAAACTGCATGTCTTGGAATCCTACTAGCTGTAGCTACAGAATATAATAGAATACAACCTCTCTCAACTTTTCAGTTACTGGAAAATTAGATATCAAAAATGATGTACATACACGTATGCGTACATAAGTACTGTCTGTATATCTATCGATACATTCTCTTCTATATAAAATAAAATAAAATAAAAAGTATCATCTGCATCCTTCTGTTTTATTTGTATCAATATCTTAACACGGAACAGCATCTGTACAATACATCTACAATCTATTTTTCTAAAACATTATACATGTGCTCACTATTTCTTAATCAGCAGCGTCAGCGTGTATATGTTTTACCTATGTACATACGATGCTCTTATATTCTGCAAAGTTATATGTATGCTTTTGAAGTATAGTACCAAAGGAAAGATAAAGTAGAAATGGATATGATAGGATTGAAATGCTCCATATCTATTTTTTATTAGGGATAGTCCAGGAGTCTACTTATACTAGTAGCGTTCATTTTCTGTTCATATATGTACATGTACAGACGTAAGTCCGTAAAACGTGAGCACTACTGCTACTGCTACTGCCTTTTCTTTGTACTTGAGATAGAAGTTTCAACATTCAACATTCAAGTTCGAGTTCGACATTAGTCGGGTTCGGGAACTCCTTACTCCCATTCGGGTTCTTCCGTCGGAAACGGCAGTCGAGAGCAAAGTCGGGTTGGGATGTATGGATTCCTTCAATGTTCAATGTTCAGAGCAGTGCAATGCTAAAACTGCGATAAACTCTCTGGAAACTTTTCCAGTTTTCCAGTGTGCAAGGCAAGGAAAGACACTTAGGCTTTCTTACCTTACATACAGTTACGGCTTACAACTACAACCCGGTGTGTATTACGCTACGTTACATTACATAAAAGATACATAGAGATCCACCTAAGTATTTGTAAACGTACAATATAACTGAACTTGTAACTTGGTACGATATCCGTAGCTGTTGGCTGTTGGGTGCCTTACATTACATACTTAAGCCAAAGCCAGGCCAAACTAAATAAATAGTAAAGGCAACGTTAGGGAAAGGTAAGAAGGAAATGTAGCTAATAGCTAACCTTATAGGAGGTTCTCTCACATATATTGTATCACTGCAACTTCTAATGCTTCTATGTACAGATTTACTTAATATTACATAGGTAGAGGTAGAGAGAGGTACATTCATAGATTTAGGTTCAACTTCAAACCTTTGAGTTTCCTATTGCAAAGCCTATATAAAATAAAGGTGGGTACGCTACCTATATCATTACTCTTAAGAGCACCTACACAGACTTCATTCTAAAGGTCGAAAATAAAGATCCTTAGGTACCTAACCTATTCCAGCAATAAGTACTGTTCGTATAGGTCCTTGCATTTTGCTTTACTTACTTGGTTTTTCGGGTAGCTAAGCTTTAGTTTACTATTTTATGTCTACGTCGCTTTTTCTTCTGCTCTTGCTCTTGGTCTTGGACTACCTTTATTTAAGGTAAGGTCAGTCTGAGTTGTTCTTTGTGTAGACAACACAGGTACATACCATATAGAGTATACTACATACTATATGTATTTGTACAACTGCTTTATATATGGACAGGTAAGCTTAATTGCTTAACTTCGTCGGTTGGTTGGCTTTAGCTTGACTTGGGCATGGCCTGGCCTGGCCTTCATGTCATTATATAATGTTTTATTTAGCTGTTTGAGTTTCGTTTAATTTTCTTCAACCCGTTTCCTGCTCAGGTTTCCAGAAATGCGTGTAAGACAATAGAAACTAAATAAATCAGTTAAGCCTGGGTATTTATACACGTAAATAAACAGAAAAAAAAATGTACCTAAGTAAATGCAAATGGAAGCCTTATTTACTAGGAATAGGGATTAAATCAAGTTTAATCCTAGCTTATGTACTATGGGTAATTACAAAATATTTGTTTTTGTTTATCTATACTAATATAAGGTAACATAATTAACTAACGTACTTAATATACGCACCGAGATACATAACATACCGTGTAGTCTTTCTAAATGAATGTTATGTATGTATTTATACACTTACGTACAAATAAGTGTAGTATGTACTAATATTGGTATAGTGCGGACCTAATATTTATATAATGAAATGAGTAGTTATAAATTATAACCCAAGAGGATTGCTGTGTAAAAGGCGTGGCTCATCCCATCATATCAAGTTCGCATAAATGACACTACCATCGGTAGAAAACAACACCGGGTTTCACTACCTACCTACTGTACTGTAAGTATAAGTACTAAACCTACTACCTGAGATCTGAGCTACTTAATCTGACTGTGTCTGTATGTAAGAGAGAATGGTCTCTGACTCTGCTGACTTGATTCGAAATGAAAATGGACAATGAATTCTTGTTATCTGTTGAATGAAATATATTTTGGTCTTCAGATTCGCCACTGTAAGTAGTGCGAATGTATTTTATAGGGAAGGGAAGAGTAAAACCTGATCTGATTGTAATAACGAGGTCCAATTATTCGACATTCAGAGTTCACATGCCCAGAGTTGAGTTAGTGTTGGTGTTGGGATGGTGGTTTGGTTTGGTTTGGTTGCAGCTTCAGAGAGCCGAAACAACCAAATCAAGGCAGGCAGAAATGAACTAGACAAGTCTTTACTTTACTTGTACATGCATATGCTATGCTATGTAGTGTATGTGTATATAGGTACCTCTTTACAACCGCCATACTCTACCATTGCATAGGCATAGGATACCATACCACCGACCGACATCAGACAAAGCCATTGAATTGGATGCAATGCTCCCGAAGAGATGAGAGGAAGGCAGGCAGGCAGTCCAAGTCGAGTCACACTCACACAACAGTCAAACCAGTAAAGGGAAGGGAAGTTGAATCCAAAGTCGAGTCGAAGCTAAACTAACGCAACGACCAAATTGCCTAAGGGCTATCTGTAAAAGAACTAACTATCTCTATATTATGTATATCTATGTAGAAGGTATCTAATCTACTGTATGTACTAGCTCTATGTTCCTGTAGACTTCATTTCATTACTTTTGCCTTGCTTTGAATTTTATTTTGCTCCTTTGCCTGTATTATACTTTTTATAAGTATATAGCATAGGTATACTTAACCTGATGGGGTGTGATTCTACATGATAGTGATAGTAGTTAGTAAGTAAAGGATAAGCTTAAAACCTTAACCACAGCTACAGAACATGACAAACACAAAATCAGAGTCCAAGAGCAACAGAGAAATAGCAAACGAACTTATTTCATTTACTTACTTACTTATGTACTTATACAACACAGTAGAAGGTACACAAAATACAGACATATATTCATATCACATAGTAGATAGGTAGCAGGGACAGGGACACCTCACCGGATTTTATGAAATATAATGCCACGCCAAGCCATAGCATGCCACCTATGTAATGAACGCATGTCTGTGCGTATAAATTTATCTCGATATTAAGTTGTGCGTGTTTATGTGTCAATACTTCAATTCAATAGCGTTCAAATTCAATACCCGACTAACTAGCAACCACTCCACTCACTCCAGAGCCAAGGACTGGACTCCTTTTTCACCAGATTACTTATCAATATCAACCGAATTTATTATAATAAAAGAATGGCAAATAGGGAACTGTAACTGGCCTGGTCACTCTATTCTTCTGTAATATAAGTGCGTATGGAAATACAGTCCAGTTACAGTTCAGTCAAGCGGGGAATAATATCTATCAATCTTTGTATTGTACTGATATCTACATGGAATATGTATTTATCATAATAACCGTGAAATAGTATAGTATTCATGCATGCAACAACATTGTATTCTTCTGTATGTATGTAGATTTAATATATTCTATTCAATGATTCAATGCAGTTCATATACCTTCTATGGACACTTTTTGAGGTAGTACTATGTATATGTATAGAAATCAGTTATGTAATAATATTAAATCGGCTATATACAGCTATAGGGTTAAAATAAAAGCATGATTCAGTTTATAATGGATCTTTCCATGCATTCGCACTCCCCCCGTGTTATGATGAGAGTTGAGTGTTTCGTTGTGTTGTGTTTTGTACCTTTGGAAGGATTAGGTAAGCATAAGCATAATAATACACGTTGAATTCAATTGCTATTGCTAAGCTAAAGCTTTGAATTTCACTAGAAGAGAGTTTGTCCCTCCGTTTCATACTTCTATATTCCATACCCGTACAATATTCTGTACTAACGATATCTATTCATATTCATCTTTGTATTTATTTACACTAAAGGTAAGGATCGCCTATGAATGGCATATGGCAAAATATAAGCTTAGGGTTTGCATTTCATGATTTTCAGCCTGTTGGTTAAATATGCAGGCATTTCTGGTTGTTAGATTACCTTTATGATATTCTTACTATGTAATATGTATCCAAAAGTGCTTAGTATGTACTTAAATACGTACCTATGTACATAAAACTAATGCAATAATGTATGTACGTACTGTATCTAGTATCGGAGGGTTCAGTCTCAATTCTCAATGTAGTTGTAGCTTAGTGGTTTGGATTAGTTTGATTTGGTTTGCAATGTTTTCAAAGGATAAATAACACTAGCAGTTACTAACTACCTTGCCTAACGTAAATTATGTAGCAGGGAAGCGAATGCCTAACTGAATTGTGTGTTATTGTTAAGTAAGTAAGAATAAGTAAGGATTATGCATATAAAATATTATGCTATATAATAATTTTACATATTATATTGTATGTACGTACTATGTACAGTATTCTGTAAGAGTGCATTGCATGCTAAAGAAAAGAGTTAAGTTAACATTAACGTTAACGTTAACGTTCGCTCATTTTGTAGGTAGTACATACTACTAGGTAGGAAAAATGAAGTTAGAGGAGCCACTTCACAACATACTACATACTACAGCCACTCACGATCAGAGGGAAACCGTTAATGACCCGCTCAGACTGTTGTGACTTGACTTTGACTACTATTAAGAATACATAGGTAAAGGTACGTAGTAATGTAAGTGTAGTGAATAACAAGTATTCAATATTATGCAGATAGAAAATCCTGGCTTGACTTAGTATAGAATTTATATGTATGACTATTGTATGGCCAGGCCAGGCCACAACAGCTTGGGTTGAAGTGATGTGATGATGACGATGACTCGTTCTGCTACAATGTCTGCATTTGAATTTCAAACAATCTGGAATAAATATGACAACAGCGAGTCACTACCTTTCCTTTGTAAAATAATAGAGCTTACTTAGGTAGTATGTACATACACAGGTAGGCTGGTTCTGGCTGACTCTGACTTACTAGACTTAACTACTATGCATGGTAAATTTGAATTGGAATTGAAGGTAGATTTTGTAGGTAAGGTACATTAAGTGCAATGCATTGCTTGTAAGTACGTACATACCGTTCTTCGTACTCTTTTACTCTTTCTCGTGTTTCTTAGCTTCTCAGCTTGCCTACTAGAAAATATGTAACGCTCGCTCATCGTAGTAGGTAAGTTAAGGAACTAACTAAAACTTAACTACCTGCAGATACTTACAAGCACAAAAAACTTATTATTAGTGTTGTATTAACCGTGTGGTTTCCTTTTGTAGACTACAACTACAACTACATACAACTTCTTGTATACTTAAGCTTTGAATTGAAGGTTGAACTTTATATGTAGAAACAGGGGTAGGATTTACCTATGTTGTGTACTTACTTACAATTACTTAACGTTTAATTATAAGACTTATTATAAAATGAACTTTACTGCTAAAAATCTTAAAACAATAATGCAATGAGAGTGTATATAATTGTGATTGCATCTTATCTTTCTGTAACTACTATGTATATAGTATTCTAATTAAGCTAGAACTACAATTAGAACTGATTTAATTTAATTTATCATTTATACCATTGTAAAATTAAATTATTTTCTCGCAAAAATGCCATTAATTATAGAAATGATGAATTAGAATTATGTTACTATTAATTCTAAGAACAGATATAGCCTAAGAAATCCTCATCTAAGAAAACTACTGTAAAATAAATAGCAAGGAAGAATGCAACATATAGGAAGCAACTTTTGTTAATAAGCTTAGATTGTAGTAAAGCATAAGTAAATGAAAATCAATGTCAAAGTAAAGTTAGCGATTTACTTCAATTTAAAGAAATGAACAAAAGACGATTCCCATTCTTACACAGTAAAAGTTGTGCTCCTGTTTCCCTGCCTATTCTGTGGAATGGAATGGTCTCCGTAAATATTTCCTATATATATGAACATTGTCGTGGAGGAAATGAAATGATATAAAATGGAATAAAGACACAACCAAGCCATGCCATGCCAGTTTCAAATAAAAAGACAAAGGGAAACCAAACTAGAGCATAGCAGAGCAGACCAACTTCAATTTTAACCTCATTTAGGAATTTTATGTATAATGGTTCACTTTTGCTCACATATTATATTTACCTTACCTTACGTTACGTTAGCTTCAGTGCAGTCGCAGTGTTCTAAGTATGTACATTAAAAAGCACGTAACTATGTCCCTTACCTGTATTTTGTACATCTTGCTTTAGTTTGGTTCATTATTGGTTTTGTTTTGTGTTTCATTATTCCCTATAGTAATCGTTGTCGTTTCTTTATTCTTGTGACTACGACATTTTGAATCTTCTAATATGTTTCTTATGGATGTAAGTAATATGCAGATGGTACTATCTATAACAATCCTATATAAGTGTTCGTGTAAAAGAATTAAGAATACTACAGATACTAACGTCTACCTTATGTGTAACAATAGTGCACTCAACTCAACTCTTTTCCATTGTTCTCCAAAATACAATGCTCTAGACCCTCATACTTCACTTTGTACTCTTCTCCTTGCTTTTATTCTCTTTTTAAGAGATACTATTGTTACATACGAGAAGACAACAACTAATACCTATAAACTATTTATATAGCTCCGAAGAGATAACATACAAAGTTTTAAAATACCAAATCGTAAAGGCTTACATTATATGTACAGGCAGTACATGGAACATAATGTTGCAATAATAGAACATAACTTAGACTTATTTACTTTTGCTGGGCTATGGGCTAAGAGCTACCATCTTACTATTTATGTCAGCACTATTCCTGTCTAGGATCTTAATTTATTGCATTGGTTTTAGTTTTAGTTTAAGTTGATGTTGAATGTTGAAGGTATACCTTGTTACTTATATACAGATATACGTTTAAATAGATGCATTGCATTGCATGGGGAAGAGATGAGTCCTCATCCTTTCGTTTCACATTTAGAGTGACCCTAATACAGAAGAATGGGCTGTTTACTGTCGTCGTTCACGAATCCTATTGCATTTGAGGACGGTGACGGTAACAGTAGGAAGTACGCTGTGGTGATGATTATTTATAATAAGATTATTCAGGAAGATAGTGGGACCCACACAATATACCTGTTAACTCCTTTATTTATAGGGTATGCCTAGCTATCTTTTTGTCTTATACCCTTAATATAATATTATTGTCTAAATATAACTCGCTTTTAATCCCTAGTAGGCTATAAATATACTTAAATATTATGTACATGTACCTAAGTGCCTACATTTGGTTTACTCTTGAAATTATATGTTTTATGTATATGAATATTTTAATATTGTATTTGTATTCATTGTTTGACTTCTGTTATGTCAAAGATGCTTCCTTGAGGAACAGCATGAGTGTAAAATGATACACTGGCTTGTGAACCACAAGTATAATAAAAATGTCACGAACTATATGCAGACAGGCGGATATACTAAATCATTACGTGACATCTTAAGTAAAAGCTCCAAATGCTATATAAACTGATTATTGATAATCAATTAAAGTGGAAACACCAATTTTTACCTCATAATACTTTTATTATTTGTTTTGTTGAACAAATACCGGGAACAGTCAATACCTAATTACTATAATTAGAGTACAGATTAAATCTTTGCGAATGATTCAGTTTTATTTGACATTGAAATTAATTAAAGTGCATACCTAATAAATATTATGCTATTTAAAAAAGAGATCCAAAATACTTATCATGTTTAAGAAAACAAAAATGCCTAGAATTGTTGTGCAAACGTCCCTGGACATCAAAAATTCCATTCTAGTGCATACCTAACTATACTTACTCATATTTAACCTTAAATACTTTATACAGTATAACATAACATTGAAATTTCATGCACTACTTGTTCTATCATTGTCCCATAATGTGGACAATTCATTCCCCCGTGAATATTGTGAGTTGTATTGAGATTGTAGATATTATTAGGTTTTGGAATACCCACTAGGAAGAATGCAATTTAGTATAGCTATTGTAATACTTAAGTAAATCATCTAACGCACAAAACATACATAGCATAGCATTACAATATGATATATTTACAGAAAAATGCTAACACATTTAACACTAGGAGAGGAGAATGTTCGTTGAATGAATAAGTTGCATGAGTGAGGAAGGTAAATAAATATCATTTGTCTCTATCTGTTCCGTAGTCTCAGGTCGTCAGTCAGAAACATTTTTGTTGCGTTAGGGAATTCGTGCATTCTCTTGTAAGTAAAGCATAATATGTGCTTATGCATATTATAATATAATATAGCATCACAATCACATAACAATAGACGAGAGGACAGTCAAAGTCAATGTTAGTGTCGTACTTGTATATACAGATAGTATGTAAGTATATGTACCAATGTGTGCACAGAAATACAATAGCAAGCTTAAAGAGATAAACTAAGCAAGCAAAGGACGGCAATATATTTTCAAGTCAAATGCAATGCAAGTCGTTCCGTTTCCCTCTAATGTAAAATGTAAAGTAAACTATGTAAAGTAAGTAGTGTTAGTGTGCATACTAAAACTGCCTCGACTTATTTGACGTACAACTTACGCTTACTTATGTAAAGTAATGTTAAGGCTATTGCTATTTGTATTTTACGTGAAAGAAAGGTCGTTGAATTTAGAATTATCTTCTATTCAATTCACTCACAACCATGTATAGCTAATCTCACACTTCTTTTCTCAGTGGGAGGATTTCAATGTGATAGGTTATGTTATGATGACTGCCTCACTCACCTCACCTGATGTGATATGTGATGTGATATGATATATTTTATTATACATCTTACACTATTATCATATTTTATCTTACAATAATATAAATACGTATCTACTAAGCCTACATATGCGTATCTCATAATCACAATCACAATCAGCTCAACTCAACCTTAACTTCACTTTATATGACTCTAATAGTCTCTTCGACACTTGGGGACAATTTTTCCTTCTCATTCTGACAATGAACATTCATAACTTAACATAACAGGAAGAATTTACCTCAAGTAAATATATATATGCTTTATTGTATTACATTATATGACACGCAATCTCTATACGAATACTATATGTACATATATACAACGACAAATAGTACATACCTGCACCACGCAAGCATAAATACTTAAACTTTGAAGGAATTCAAAAAATATGTGGAATACCAACAAACAAAATTTATACGAGTGCTTTCTCACATCTAATGAGAATTTTAAATTTTAAAGGAAGTGCACAACGTTTTGTAAACAGATAATTCACACACGCATGTTAGCTTCCGTAGCATTGAGAACTGAATGCACTGAATGCATAGCATAAACACACAAAACGAGGTTTATTTTATCTGGCAATATTTTTTTTTTATTAATTTAAAGAATTTCTTGGAAAATATACTTTTTTTGTCACGTTTAGCACTTATTGCATTATATTTCTACTTTTCAATTGAATTTAAATCATAAATATACAGCAGATTGTATATTTTTTATTTAATTATCATAGCATTAAATACATAACCAATATTTAAGATATTAATTAGCCTGCTTATTCTTATTGCTAAAAATTAAATGCACTTTACAGGATAAACAGATCATTAGAAGCTTAATCTTTGCAGAATTGAATTGCATTCTAGTACATTAGGTACACTATGCTTTTGTATAGTGCAATTAGGATTTATTATCGTTTGTCAAGTTCAGTCCACTGTAATTTATAGGCCGGTTGGTGTAGCCGGCAGGGACAGTCTGCGTATGGCGTGTTTTCTATTGAGCTCACTCAAGACAAGAAGATAAGCAAAGAATGCATGCATTCATATGTACATATAGTACAAATACATCAGTAGAGAGCAGAGATAGATAGACAGATAGAAGAAATCTAAGAGAAAGACTCGTTTTAAAAAAAATTCTGGGGTTTACATATCATTAGGCATTGGGTGCGTAAAAGACTACATACATAGCTTGTGAATGAAAACAGATATTGTACCTATAAAGCTTCGTATAATTATCAAGTAGTTGAACATGTATAGGCATGCATTATATCCATTACCGATTATTAAGGGTGCATCCTTCTGCATATAAAGTAAGTTAGTAAGTATATGTATAAGTAAATGAAAGAGTAGAAGATGAATATACCTAGTTGACCTGACCTAATTTCAATATTTCTGATATCATCCAAATAAGTACATAGGTATTATAGCTTTGAGATTTACAATACAATACACTAATCCTACGTAAGGCTAAGGCACTTCAATTGTGTTTTCTTGTAGATAAGGAAAACTAAAACTAAAACTAAGCCATAACAATATGGCCCCACTAATTTCCACTAAACTGAGTAAATTACCTGACCTGTCTCCACCATACACATAGTTTTGGTTTGGATTTGAATTTGGAAAAGGATAATAGCTATAGATGCATTAAAACAGTAGACTCAGAACACAGAGAGTAAAGAGAATCTTTCTACATTGGTTGACTCGGCTTGGCTTCACTGCATGTGGTTTTCCATCCGAGAATTTGCTTATTAACCTCTCTGTCTTAGCTAGCCTGTGGTTTAGGAATTTCTGCTTAAGTAGCCACTTTCCTCTCATTTCCCTTTATCCATTGCATCAAATATTCATGTCATAGCCAAAGCCATAGCCAAGTCTCACTCTATTGAATCTGGTAACTTAAAGTCTTAAACTTAAAA
Source organism: Tomocerus mixtus (assembly GCA_034694165.1). Classification (NCBI taxonomy): domain Eukaryota; kingdom Metazoa; phylum Arthropoda; class Collembola; order Entomobryomorpha; family Tomoceridae; genus Tomocerus; species Tomocerus mixtus. The sequence continues at coordinate 3,208 of JAQFYC010000111.1, read as the reverse complement.
CAATCCTAACTATTCACATACAAAATAGTTACAGGTACCTTTGCCTTTGCCTTGGATGGGGCTGTACCTACTGAATACGTACTTATTACTAACTGCTCACTCTACCTAACGATCAACAGAATCAACACTCTTACCTAGTATTAGAAGCTTATACATATATTTTAAATTGAAATTCATGGAAATCTTTCCTAACAACTAAGCCTACTTAACATTACATAGCTTTTATGTTGTTAAAATGCTTCTCTGCAGGGGGTACTACCGTAAGAGTTACCACTTACACAGAAAATGAAACAATTAATTCAGATTTTGGTTTATGAATATGTAATGGGAATAGGAATCCTGTGCAACATATTAATTTACCTGTCTGAAGGCTGAAGGGCCTCTACATTTACTAAGTAATCTAAGTCGCAGATATTGTTTGTAGTTGTAACGTTTATGTTGATGTTTATGCTGCAAAAAACATATAGGACATTATTAAACGAACTTTTAGTGTTAAGATAAATAATAAATGCTATTTGTTGCTTGCATGTACAAGAACTAGTATCGTAAGTGTGTATATACGTAGGTACTGTAGTTTGTAATGTAAAAAGAAACTTTCCAAACGAAGGAATCAATAAAAATCAGGAAAAAATGTAGTAGAAAGCGACAAAATTGATTTTCTTTTGTTCGTGCCCGTGCTTTATGTTGTAAAATTATTATGACTAAAATACCAATACTAGTTTACAAAGAAGATGTAATGTACTGTGTACTGTATACCTTAACTATTCTATGTCTACACAGTTTACTATTTACTATAACCAACAAATGCTTATTACCAATATATACTACTTAACTCTATCTATATACTAACTAAACTGTGATTTATCTGTAAAGTAAAGAGTAAGGACATTATTGTTGTGTTGTGGATCTTGGGAGACACAATAACAAGGGCATGTTGATATATCGACAAACGATAATTTGTCACTTATATTATTTATGTAGTACTATATCCATTTATAAGTGTATAGCGTATGTTTATAGACATACTGCATCCTATATACAGTATACTTTGTATAAATTGTGTTGTTCTTGTTAGCTCGTGCTCTCTTAGCTGAAAGTTGACATTGACATAACTGACAATAGTTATTATATTGTATTATTATTGCTTTACCTACTTTATTGCTCCAAACTCCAATCCAAAATGGAACACTACCGTGTCTTCAACTTCAACAGCTTTTATATGTAGCACATTGCATTTGTATACAGTATGTCTCATCTGTCTGCATAAACGTCCGGTTTTGTCATTTTGGGCTGTCAACGTCAAGTCAGCCTTCCATTGGTACAAGTACACTATAAAGACTGTAATACACATAGCTCCTTTATGACAATGACATATTGTAAATTTTATATGATGGACATTGGGCTAAAACTGTTTTCCAAGCACGACTCATACAGGCAGACAGGCAGTCAAGCTAAATTACCTCATTTCTATAATACTGTAGGGAGTACTAGATTTTATTGCTACTTAGAAATGCTTAACTGCGTATTGTTGTTATAACTTTTACTGCTTTGGCATATTTTAGGCATCTCTAATACCTATGGGCTAAGCAAGGACCTTAAATAAGTATATCAGAGAATTTTATCATTATCAGAGTAAACAAGACAAGATAATTGGTTTGATTCCCTTGTTTTCTTCGCTCTCGGTACTAAATACTACAGTATTTTCATTGAGACCTTGTACTTTGTGTTTGTATGTACTGTACATGTGATTTACAGATATTCTATGTTTGTGCGGTGCATTTACTTTAAGTATACAAGAATATGGCCAACAATAAGCCTGATTGTGATTATATTTCATGCTATCGATAAATATAAGTAGACATCCCACAGTTTTCACACGCAATATGTCTAGTTGCGGTTTGTCATGATGTGATGTGATATGATGAAAACGTCAATCGGGTTTGACTGGCTTAGCTGTATATGTTTCAATGTAAACTGTAAACAATAAAATTATACTGTGTACATATATAGAACATATGAGCAGTTAAACTGATAGCCAAGCCAAAGCCATGCAAACTTCGATTAGGAACGAATGTATGTAAGTTTTTGTGTACATAACATAATTTGATATCTCTTTTGAGCTGAATGGCAATAATGTATGTAGGGCAAATATCGATTGGTGGCTAATAATAGAGACAGACTGGAACAAATGCGAATCTTTACCGAATCTTGACAATCTTGTCCATTTTTTTATGTAATCTGCATGTGTGGTACAGTATTGAGTTGCTAATTGCATTATCCCATCATTTTATAACATGACAAATTAAACATAAAAAGAAAACAGATAATAATGATCCCTTTGTCATCGTTAGTGAGTTTTAATTGCAATTACTCTCAAGCATTACGAAACTTATTGTTTAATAAATAGTTAAACTTATTTTTTAAGAATTTCTGCTAAAGCCACCGCTGAAAGATAAAGAATGCATGTCATGATGCTGTTGCTACAAAATTGGCAAAGATAGAAATACTAGACACAACTTTGTAGATAAGTCGATCTTGATGTGCAGATTGCGAAAGATATTCTAAACTTATTATTGAAATTGGAGACAGAAGATGCGGCTAAGTAAAAAGTTCTCAAGGGAACGCCGGCGACGGTGCAAAGAGCTGCAGTAACTGTTTACTGTGTTTATGCTTCTGTAGGAATCTGCTTACATACAAAAATGTAAATAGTAACTGAATATTGGTTAACAAACATTGCTAACTAGGTATGATGATGCAAATCCAAAATCCAAGGCGTGCTTGTGTTTTCCGTCTTTACACTGTATTGTATTTGCATATCACCATACATTCTCTATTGCATTTCATCCTACTGTATTGTAAATTGTAAGTAAGTGTATCATTTGATTATGAATGCATTCCTATTATGAAATCTGAGATGTACAAAGTTATGCAGAAGTATTTAGCTACTGTGTACACTGTGTAGTCTACTTCTTTGAGTTTGTTTTTGTATTCTGTAAGTATTGCTGAAGACTTTTGTATTGCGTTACCGAAATAGGAGACGAGACGAGATGAGATGAGCGAGGCCGCGGAGCGAGACAGTTTACAACTCAGAATACAATGTTTGGGAACCAGGAATTGCAAGACTGTGTCATTGATTGCATGGATTCTTAGCCCAGCGGACATGTTAGACGCACTACTTTAAATCCGCACAGACATTAGAGCCCCATAT
>JAQFYC010000110.1:0-86939 GCA_034694165.1 Tomocerus mixtus | reverse complement strand
ATTTTCACGCTGCATCGCAATTGTTCTAACTTATTGTATATGAACTTATGTATTTTTGGGCAAGTTTTTGTACACGATAAAAAATTGTTACATATTTGCAAACTGATTTTGGACTTGTGCAGAAAATACAGAAAAATAATAAGACTTTCTTAGTAATTTATTATACTTAATCTAGGCATCCGAAAATGTTAGAAAACCAGGCAACTAGATTGCTTTGGAGATCAAGGGTAGGGGTGTGGCTAAGCCCTAAACAGGGAAAACCTTGTACTTTCTCCACTTAGATAAATAGAGAAAACGACAAAATAAAAGAAAGTTGGGGGCGTGGCTACTTGTGAAAGTCAGCTTGCAGGTTGCTTTGAAAAAAGTATTGCCCTATGCCTAATGTAAATATCATCTCAACTTTCTTCTTTGTATATCGGAACGCAAAAATAACAGTTTTCTGCAGACTTTACTGATATCATCTGTATTACAAATGCATTAGCATGATAATGTAAGTACACTGCACTTGGGAAAACTGTTCTAGATAATTGCATAAGTATATTTTATGCAAATAAAATATCACATTACATACAAACAATTAATTGTATTTAAATGTATTATACTGATAAGTAAAATGAGCACTATTGTACCTACAACGTACATAGGTACGTATGTATATGTAATATTGTGCATAAATACATAGTTTAGTATTTTACAAACAGAAAAAACTTTTTAGTTGTTAACATACGTAGTTCTACATTATATGTATATACCATATTATTTATATCTTATGTATTACATTTTACTCTTTGTTTGGTATCTGTATATTATTCATTAAGCGTTCTTGAGCCTGTGATCTCCTTGGAATTTAATTCTTAACGTGTTCAAATTATAAATTCTTTAGAAAATTTAAAAGGTAAATTAGTGACCTCATTCTTTGTAGTTTGAAATGTAAATTTTGTTTGCATAAAGTACAATGTGTATAGACTTTCCTTTCTACCTTCGTATAGAAAATATGTAGTGCACACCCTTAATGATGACTGGGTATATTATCTTGACGGATGAAAGCAAGATGAGTTTATAAAGAATGGAAGATAATAATGAGAGTATTATACGCCTCCTGTGGATTTATATCCCGAATTATAATAATGAGTACATTAGGCGAAAAAGAGTACTTTAATGTACAAACAGCAAGCTGAGTGAGTAACGCTACGGGTGGGAAAGTGTATTTCAATCACAGTCTATTACATTCTGCAGCTTCCGGTTTGCCAGCTTTTTATTTTACAAATTCTTGACGCAAAAATTTTAATATTTTGGCAATTTGTTTTAAAAATCGCAACAATATAAATTGACATCGTAAGGACGTTTCCCGACCGACATTTTTTCTCACTAACTTAAGACAATGTTAAACATTTAAATTATTGTATCGGTAAAACTAATAATAAAATATATTTGCTTAAAATTGTGTTAATCATTATCCAAGTTTAGTGAGTATATTAAAAGGAGCGATATTAGCAGCTAAATAGTAGTGCTAATTTAGCACTTTGGGTTTTTAAGATGCTAAATATTGTAAAAATCCATAATGTGTGGGTAAAAAGAATAGCTCTGGTCATTTAAGTAGACCTGGTAACCTTGTATACTTTCTTGATAATAGAAAAGTGTACCATTGTGTACTTATCTGTACTTATCGCTGGATTAGAAATAGAAATAGAAGAAAAGAGTATTTTCTTCTAGTGCTTAACTAAAGCGATATATCTTGGCCTGATTCTGTATTTTAAACACAAACTATCTAATCCCCCACATAGATTTAATAGTAGCTTGGCTTTAACTGAATAAGCGTGGGCGTTGTTTCCCAGTTGTAACTTGCAAGGAAAAGTCTAGGGAAGTGGAGGTAACTAAAATACATACATATGTACATAAGTAACTGAATTGAACTGATTGTGAGTGTAGTGTTAGTGTGAGTCGTGTGAGTATATGAAATGAGCCGCCCGAAGACAGAACGATCGATTCCTTTGACTGACTGAGCCTTTTCCCTTGTAATGCCCAATGAATTACATGGTTTGGGTGTAGCAGAATTAGTAGGACAACTTCTTGCTTATGCTGAGACTTAATATAGTTAGCGTTAGTTTTTGCACTTGAAGGCGTTAGTGTTAGTTGCGTCACGTCAAGTCAAGTGAGGAGATTGAAAAGCGAACCAATAAATATACAGTGATAAACATTCTAGTCATTTTCACTCAATATTTTAGAGAGCAACGGAATCCTGTCTCAGTCTCAACTAAATAACTTCTTTTTGCATCCCAATTCCAATAGTCACACTCTTATTGTACAAACTCACAGTGCAGAATGCTTGAGCAGACAAGAGAACTACTATGTAGCTGTAGCTAACACATTTCTCCATTTCATCTCCTTATTTATATTCCTGCTCCACGTCATTTCTAGTTTACATATTTATCATGCAATATTTTTCAATGATTAATGTTCGTCTATTGCTGATCTATGGATGTTTCCGTTTCACGAGCTCCCTTTTCGAGGATTCTCAATTCAGATTACGCATTCAGATGTGACACCATCATGCATTTAAAAAACTGGATGTGCAAACAAACACCACAGTAAATATAATATCTGTACTACATGTACATATATGCCTAGATGCTTAGACAAACTTGAACTGCGCATCGAAGTATCCTTCCCATGCTCCGGAAAGTATGAAGTCATTCCCTATCTTCTAGTGCAACAAAAATATTTTCTATTTCCCAAAACATTTACAATTTAATTTTCCTAATTAAAGATGATAAATGCAATTAAGATTCAGGAATCTTGAAAAGTTTGATCTGATTTGCAAGGTGACAAAGATAAAACACTTGGAAGATATTCCATAAATTGGGGGGGGGGCAAAGTATTCGGGATCAAATTATGCGGGAGCCAAGCCAGGGATCAATCTAAGACATTATGGGGAGCAAAAGAGTCAATTGCAAAAGAAACATGAGTAAAAGACGGGAGACCCTTAACTTGTGTTTATGTAGTGCCTACTATACTTATAAATATAATATTATCGATACTTTATTATAAATAATACACCGACATACAACTCCATTCCAAAATACAGTATACTATCGATCTCATAAATCGGATGGGGACAAGTACGATATTATATGCCTGCCCCTATATTAAAATTTTCATTCACTGTATAGCTGTGTCCATGCCAGGATTTATTTTTGATTTATGTTTACTTTCATACATTCTCATCAATCATGGCTATGTGGACTAAAGTGTATCACAAACACAAACATAAAAGAAAAGCTGTATACCACAGATTCCTTTATTTTAAGTAGGTATTGCTATTTTTATTTCATTTTAGCATGTAGTTTACTTTCGTGAAAAAATTTCAAATCTCCATGTTCAAATAATTGAACTTGTACTGCAAATAAGTATGTTCGTCAAATCCGTAGATTGTAAGCTGCGAACTTGCTAAGAATATGTGAAGGTTAACAGTATTAACTGCGTAAAACAGGGAAAATATTTCACGAAATCCTAATGCATGTAAGAAAGAAACTAAACTGCTCGTGCTAAAACAATTTATCCTTTTTGTTTAACATTTGAATAATAAATACACGAGATATTATTAAGTATTCTAAAAATAACTTGGTAATATGGAGATAAAATATGTAAGCAATCAGCAAGCTTACATTTAGTTATTGCAGCTAGGAAACGCTTGTTCCATAAAAATTCTATTAGTAAACAATAGCAGGCACAAAGATGTAGATAAATAAGAGCATACCAAGAGGAACCAAAAAAGCGGAAACTAAATGGCGTTTTAAGCCAAAAATTATTAGTGAGTATCTCATCATTCAATGCTCATGGCTGACACATACTGTGATACACCACACCGCCGTGATAGTACTTCCACTACCGTAAGTTCACGTCCTAGCCAAAGAAAGAGTTCTGCAATCTCACGCCAACACGTCAGTCTTTTCTAAGAAAAACATTTTGAACCTTGCATTCTTACATAGATACCTACTTACATTCATCGTCAGTTTCGCCAGCCTGATGGTGAAAATAAATTGAATCCAGTCAAACTGCAATAAAGTAAGAACATGTTTCTCGAAAAATACTTAAGCCCTGCACTACCTGCCTGCTTATGTATGTGCATCTTGTTTTCTGAAGGAAAGAGGCCGACGACGAGATATATTATGTATTCGCCTGTGTCTTATGTAGGAAATAAATATTTCTCACTGAAAAGAAAGTATCTACCGTATACGCTCGAAAAATACCCAACTTTCCGTAATCCTTGGCGAAAAGGTCGAATACTTTGCTTATAATTTTCATAACAATCTTAATATTTTAGTAAATATTTAATTATACTACATATTTAAAAAAATAGATAAAATATTTTAAAAAATGTTCCGCAAGTCTCGTCTTTAGCGCAATTGCGCCATTTACGATAGCATATGAGGGTTCTCCTCCTCCGTAAGGGCAAGTTAAGAATGGAGCTTAACGTGACATATACGTAACTATGAATTCATTCGAAATGCACACATCTGTAAAATAAAATAGTTTCTTGTTCAAAGTTTAGACATGAATTTCAAACTGCTTTACCCATAGCGGCATCTCCCTATTTTTCTCTTTGTGTAATTTGCTATTTGTACTGTAAGGTCAGTTGCTTGTGATCTCAACCGACTAGTTTTACATGTGTATGTAAATCTTATTTGAATTGTTAGTCCCTTAGAGTAAGGGAAGTCGTCTCTATTATTCAAGAGTTTATTTGTCGTAATGCGGTTACATACGTAAAAGAAAGAGAAAAGAGCATTCTATTATTTCCATTCCATTGAGCATGAGAGAGAAGGAGAGAGGTAGGTAAATAGAGCTGGAACCCGAACTAGCGCAACGAGGGAAACAAAAAGGGATATCCCTGCCAAAAAGTGTTGCAATTTGCAACTTACAACTGGCCCAGCACTGGCAATGTAATTTTTCTTCTTGCGAATCTATCTTTATATATTTATCTATAATATCAATGCCAATGCAAGCAAGTACTTAGGCAGTGCAGAGTGTGCAGTGTGCTGTAGCTGTAGGTAGTGCCAGGTAGTACATGGCGGAGAATTCCTCCGTAGGACCATCATTACATTTTTACACTCAAAATATAAAGCTAAAGCGAAGGCTAAAAATGACAAGAAAGTAGAAAGACTGCTACGGAAATTCAATCCAGATTTAAGATACAGAGTTCTGGAACAGATAACGCAACCCCAAAGTGTGGAACCTCCTTTATGTAGTCACCCTATGTATAGTGCCTAGCTGAACAAATATAATTTTACTTTTAAAATTTAAAATTCTGAAGAATTCGTTTCATTTGAGCTCCACTTTTGAGAAAGCGAGTAAAATTTTAAATAAATATCTGCGACTAAAATTATAATAGCAATTAGTAGATAATTTTTGTAGAGAGAGTCTATAGAGGACTCCATTTTTCTAGCTCCTGGAAAATAGTTCACGGATTTATTTTTTCGTCTTAAATAAATTCTAGTAAGATCTACAAAGCACATGTATAAGTATGACGTAGTATATACAAGTGTACGTATTTACCTGCCAACAAAAATGCTAGCAGGAGAGCAGGACTCAGCAGGCCTACCTAACCCCTGAAATAAAGTACCTTGGCTACTGGAGTGAAAGTAACCTTCCAGCGTGTGTATAGGTATGTACTTCCATTACGCTGGAGAAAGAGTCACTTCATTGAAAAAAGAAGAGAAAACTTGAATTGACGGCATGCTGTGTTGTTGAGCTGACCCTCCATTAGAAGCATGATGTCAAATCATACACAGAGTACCAGTAGAATAGAACTTACATCTGAATTGGACCTGGCTGGGCTTCATATGGACTAAAAGCAAACTCTAGATTTCTCTCTCAACTAAAAGTGAACTAAATAAAGTGGCTAAAATAAGTTTCCGCACCGCTGTATTCCACAGTCCATCTGCTTTCCATTAAGTTTCCTCCATGAAATGACATTACATGACACTACAGTTGCAGAGGATTCAACTGGAAACAACCAAAAGTGAAGGCGAACTCTGACTAATGATTGATGAGGACAGAGATGATGATTTGATGCAATATTGTAACCTAATATATTTACTATGTACTATATAGTGCTGTAATGGGCTTTAGACAATGGTGTCACATTATAGTGGTTCTTTTAACATTAAATTTTTGACACCTCATTTATTAAGTAGTTGACTTTGACTTTGCAATGGGTATAAATATGGTATTTCACAAAATATTATTTTACCTTTAAAAAAGTAATTCAGGTTATAAGGAGTACAAGTACAAATTCATTATCATTTCTACTCCCATCGATATTCATAGAACCATTTTCCAGATATTATTGTTACTAAGGTATTTGTGAAAATGTTATGATTACAGACACATCGATGCTACTGCTAATGTTTTAATATATTCTGATTGTGCTACTCACTGTTACTGAAGATCCGTGCCGAAGTCCAAGTAATGAAAGTAATTACAATACCAAAGAGAAATGTTGGATATAAATAATTCTGCTAAGCATAATAGTTTGCATTTGTCTGCTTAGGTTCACGGATGTAGTCACGAAGCAAAGAAAGTTATTTAGTTTTAAGCAGAGGAGTAAAGGGAAAGTTGATAGTTCACAAAGTCGACCTTTAATTTAAACTTTCAAATGTCATAGAAGCGACAACGTTGAAATTAAAGTTGTCTTGGCATTCTCTCCTTTTGATTGCGTGTTCAGTCTGTGTCTGTGTCCGCGTCAATAGTAATTAACTCTATTCGAATTCATTATTTATGTAATGTAGACTGTAGACTGTAGACAGACAAATAGAGGTATTCAGGCAGGGCTACTTATAATTCTAATAGTTAATAAAATATAGGGCAATTTACAACATGAAATATAAAAAGAACTAATTCTTTCTTCCTGAAATTCAATGGCATTTCTTTTCCTAACTCAAAAGCGATATAACTATTTACTGTTTATAAATACAAAAGCAGTTTAATAGAGTGGATTCAATTGCATTTCTATAACTTCATATTGTATAGCCGTATGTGTAAGAGAACACAGATACAGTCTTTCTTTCATTCTACTCTATAAAGCAAAGCCTAATTTATCGACAATGTAAAGAAAGGAGAACGTGAGGCGGAAATTATTTCCTTCGTACAGTTTTCGACATAAACACATCAGAAATGAATCCAGAAGGACAATTACAAACGTGCGACTCTGCGACTGACTACTTTATATAAATAAAGTAAGAGAAAGAAAATAAGGGAGTTATATGATATAACTGTCCTGTCCTGACCAAATATCCTCCATCTATCAAACTCCAATGTTTTATGCCATAATAGCTACGACTTCTCCTTTTAACCATTTCCTTTTGTCAGTGGGTCCATTTTCCTTGAATTGACTTACTACTCTTATGTATCATAATACTTACAAATAGAAATATTACTATAGTTAGCTTTTCACATTTCTATCACGAGAGAGAACCAAACCAATGAAAGGAAACTGTACTGTGCATGAAGTATTAAGTGTAATAAGTAACCAGTTTAAGAATGAGCTATACTGCTGTTCTGCTATGTGTTATGTTATGTTGCAACAAGAAGTGCATGTAAATACCTGGCTAGACCCTCTTATAATAGAATTGTGTACAAAGGAAGCTATCTCTCTGTAAATTTCGTTTACTGTTTGTCGCGTTGTCAAGTTCTCACTGTCAAATCAGCTCCAGTCGAGAACGGAGGGCCAATAATTAATTCAACATATTATTATTGTTTCATTGGCACAACCCAAGTTTGGAAACACAAAGCAAAGCAGGGAACTAGTACATCCTATCAATATTACACAATATAAATAGTGTTCTCAAACTACAGTCTCAATGTACACAAAAGTAGCTAAATACATTAAATGTGTACACACAGAAGATAGGTAGCAACAATAGTACAATGTTGTTCACAACTACGTATATAAAATGCCTTTTCTTATAGTATAAATAGCTACGTGATAGTTAAGCAATTTAAACCAACAGAACTACAGTTTAGCTTAAACCACAAAATAATAATTATAACCTTTACTTACTATGTAACCAATGGAAAGTGTCCTTTGCCTTTAAGTAGAAACTTTTATCCAAAAGCGAAGAACAACACTTATTGATACGTATTCATGTAGTATGGTGATTTACAGTGGTATGTAAGTAAAAGTAACTGCACTACTCTGGATATTGCAGACAGGTCACATATAATATGAATACAAAGTAACTAACTAATATTAATCTGTAACACATAAAAATCTGCGTATCTCTCACCGTTCATATGAATATTCAAACACTTGCAGATATTCACTATCACAAACAACCTACTTTATTACAAATTTATTCTCATTTCCACTCAACTTTCCAATCGAAAGGTGCTTAATGTGTTTGTATGAAGGTATCCTGATAGGATAGTTGATAGTATGAATAATTTTCTCAAAGGGGATATTTCTCCTCAATTTTGTTCATAGTCCATATTTTGGTTAAAATTGAAATACTTAACAAAGTAACAAAGTAAAACAAAGTAAGTAACTATTACAGAACTTGGTCTTCAGTTGCTGAAGGATTTCGCTTAAAAGTGGATGTTGTACTATTTTTATACAATATATGTACGTACTTACTAAAATACTAATATGTAGTATGTGCTGATGGAATCGCTTAGAATTTAGAAATGAAAATTGTTTCTTTAAACTTTTTCAGTTTGGTAAGAACTAATATTGTTGATATACTTACAGAGTTAATCTTTTGCCAGAATGTTGGGCTGTTGTTGTTAGACGTTAGAGTTGAATTGGAAGGCTGTCGTTCTTCGGATGAACGGAGAAGTGAACAAGAGGAGGAAAGAGATTTTAGCGCACACATCCGTTCACCACCGCTGAACGACAGAGACTGAATTGGACAAAGTCAGAAACCCAGATAGACATTGTGGCTTGGCTGCAGTTCTGCTGCCTTACACATTGACTTTGCTTCGTTACTCGCCTGCCTGCATCTTTACTTTACTCTTTTTCCTCCTCCGGTTGGACTTGGACTTTGCTTTGACTGAATTTCATTGCATTACTTACTCTTAGCACCGTGTAGTGTATCGGGTGTATTCAGTATGTATCTACTCTTACTCTTACTTATGTACTACTAGTACATGCATCCAATTGGATTGGATTGACGTGGATAACAAATGCAATATCCTTCTACTTTTCCTCCTATCACTATCTCTCTTCCCTTGGCTTGGACACTGGACAAATACTATACAAAGATGATAGTAGGTAGTAGGTGGCCAAGCAGGCCAAAGCCAACTAAACTTGTTTTATTGAAGTCGGAGGCAAGGGAAGAGTGATCTGCTGCTCTACTTTCCCTCCTTTCCTTCCTATGTACAGATCTGTTTTGCTAGTGTCTTTTACTGTTCTAAGTTGGAACTTGGATGGTACTTGGTGATGTGACAGCATTTTGGCTATCCTCTCCAGAATCAAATTCACTATCTTCCTTAAAACGGTTACTACATTCCCTTTTTGCGTGGAGATGAGATTATGGATATGGATATTACTTTGTTACTTATATAGTTAGATATCAGCTTGCTACTGATAGATAAATGTAGTTAAATGAATACTCTATTACTTGTAGGGAAATACGTACTAGAAATAGAACTACCTACAAATGTACTATATTATAGTACATGAATGATAGATAAATTACATATTACTACTACACCCCCGCCTTTAGGGGACATTATGGTGTTTAATTTGAATATACAAATAGAGCAGGACATTTTCCATTTTCAAAATGTTTCGAAAACCTACATATCATTATAATAATATCATTTATAATTTAAAATAGTTCAATCAATATCCAAATGTTAGTTTATTAAAGAATCCAACGAATTGAGCTAATTGAATTTCGATCTTGGGTGTGCAAGAGATGAGAAGGTAGCAGTTGGCAATGTAATGTCTCATACAGCGAAAAGTATGTAAGTATATCAATTTTTAAATCCCATTTCCTTTAAATATTGAAAAAAAGATTGTTATGAGCACATATTTTGACAAAAGAATGTTGAATTGTTACAAGATGTGACACAACTCGATTATAGTAACATTGCTTGTTAATTTTTTTAAAACACGAAAACCTTCATGTAAAGGATAAGTTAATCAAGTGTCTATTATATGGAAGACGTAGCATATAGAAGTATATTATAGTCTGTGGTGTAGTGCGTTAGTAAAAACACTTACTTCAGATTCAAATTTTCCAGAATGGAAGAGCTATTCACTTTTTAGAATTTTTTACCATTTGCTGGGAAACAGTATGGATGTATAGAAGCCAAAATTGGATTTGTATCTGTACGTCATAAATGTATTTTGGCCACGTATGGAGTAAACATATAAACATTTATTGTAGCTTAGGAACAAGTTACATTAGTTACGCAATAAGTAATGAAGCGTCAGCCAATGTTAAAGCAAGAGGAGGAAAGGAAAGAGTAAATAGCACATAGTAGTGCAATATAAATGTATTTGTTGAAATTCACTTTCTACAAGCTTTCCATTAAGTTTTCTTCCCACTTGTACTTTTTATATTTCGCTGAGCAGCCATTCTCATAGAAAAGTCTAGCACTCTATTTGAAAGTAGACATTATTTATTCTGTCCATAGTTTACTAATATTAAATGTGTGTATACAGCAGAAGATATTACATATTTCGTTAGGAACTGGTGCAATATAGCAGAAGTCAGTCGTCAGGAACAACAAGACTTACGTAAAGAAGAGAAAACTCATGTATGGCCACGATTCACACAAACTTGCCAAATCTAAAGCTGACTGTCTACTTACTCTACTCCTCCAAGAAACTTGATGATCAATATCTGTTTACTCTCTGATCTTGTTTCCGTCTCCCATTTTTATCCACGTTCTATTTTCTATGTCTGGGTTATTGTATTACATAATCACTGTTTGCTCACCAGAGTTCTAACTATGTACACAAAGCAAATATTATAATATGACCGCAAGCATACCTGGAAACCTCAATGGATTACCTGACAGGAATTATTATTGTTACATTTTCTATCTTTTGTACACTTAGTATTAAGAGATGATTTTCTTTGATAACAACACTTTTTTATTCATCAGCATGATCAAAAACTTAAGTAAGTTTAACAAAATATTTGCATTAAACCTAGAATACCGCTTTTCGCTTGCAATTAACTGAAAATTAGTGTAAGTTTACGTTACAACTCATCAAAACTCAAGTTACCAAAGATTGGGTTTGTAAATAGCTGTACGCAATAAATGTACCTTCCCAATCTGCAAACACCCACACGGAAAATAAATGTACCTTTCTCACTTCCTGCAAAAATAAGCTTTCGAGGCTTACATAATATGTGTAAATGGTAAAGTGTGTGTCTGTGTTTACCATAGATCCTGATTTAATGTCAGCTCGCTCCGTTGAGTTTACATGTGTATTTCATTCTAGAAGCCCTGAATCAACATTTGGCTTAAGTAAAATGTGTGTGTACAAATTCTGGATAGGACATGCACGAGTTGTCGACTGATATGATAAAGAGAGAGATAGGGTTTATGCTCAGCATTCGACACAACCTTAGAACACCTACAAATACGTTTAAACCAACTTGTGTATTTTAAAAGAAAAATCTAATTGGAATGAATAATGCATTTGTTAACTACTGCTTCCATCTGCATCCTGTTGTATTTATAAAATTTCTGTTCCAAAGAAAGTCTGCTGAGGAAATATTTATTTCATTTAACTTTTGGAATCTAATTTAAAATAAATATGAAATCTTCTGTTGTAATATAGTTTACTTATGTTGCCATGTAACAGCACTATTTGTTAAGTCAATCCTATAGTAAAAATGTTTATTAATTGCAGTCTTTAAGAACGTTTATGAATTTAGTGAGCTCACACGTCACAAAAATAGTCTCAACTCAGCTATTCCGTTTTCTTTGACAGGACGGGAGTTGATGGAATATAAAGTAGTTGTTTACATTTGCAGAAAATGAATGGTAATAAACGAGACCCAGTAAGCAGTAAACCGTTTAACTACCTACGCCACATCCTAACAAACGTTTGTGTACTAACATTCGCAGCAACCCTGAAGAGACGATCTTTAGCTTTATTTAACTACAAATACGCTACAGAACGGAGCATCGTCATTGCATGATGGGAAAAAGGATGTTGATCTAATGTACATGTTTTAGTTTCAGGTTCTAACAAAAGTAGCTCTGCGTGGGCATAGGCGAGGCTTGCTGCTTTGGAACGGATTGGCATGAATTAATTAAGTAGCCTCTTTAAGTAAATAATTACACTAAGGAACTAGATTTCTAGTCTACCCCTAAATAAATAAAATAGAGCAAAGAACAAATTCGAATGTAACGTATAAACTCCAGAAATGGTCAGATTTCATTTCACTCATTGAGCTAGAAATAGATAATTTTAATTAAAAGACAAATTAAGTCATTGAACCACAATAAAGTAATATAATATGGCCTAGCTAGCAGTATAATTAGATAACGTCTTGACATTTTATATAAACTTATATGTAATTTCTTCAAATCCGATATTAATTCAAAATTAAAACCAAATCTCCCCAATTTTAGAAATCTTTGGTTGGTTTTATTAGATTATAAATTAAAACTTCAGTGAAATATCTCTAATATGTCATCATGATTACCAAATTGCCAAAATAATTTTATCATTTTTACTTATAGCCCATGTTTAGAAGGAAAATAGGTTTAGCGAAGATATGCACCGCTAGAAGAGTTGAACCCGGAATCTCTTTATTATGCAATGAATTTCCAAAATAATAACCTAAAGAACTTTCTCCGTATAGGTAATGAACAAAGCCTGGTGAAAGTAGAGATCTCTCAAGTGTTAACTCCAATGTGTGACGCTGAAATTAATGCACTCGATTACATAATCTGCACGCTACCAGAAACTATGATGAAGCAAAAAGCAATATATTTATATAATTGGGGAATTGTATTATGTCGGATATTATTGAACGTAGTTACTTAGAACTTAGAACGGTAGGGCCCTATGCCCATTTATCTGTATAAGGCGTACATTGTATGTACTCGACGACACTCTTGTAAGTAATTGCATTTATTGAAAACCAGAACCGGGCTTGCTGACTCAATTATATTTATAATTGAGTTTCAAACTGTGCAATACATAAGGCAGCCAAGCCAAAGCAGAACTACTTTGGAAAGTTACATTATCTATTAAATGGACCTGGTCTGATGCTGAGTCTCCTAATGTACTACAATTTGGGTAAAATAAATTCCAGGAATTAAACGCGACAGAGTAAGTGGAGCAAACTAAGTAGGAGCATAAATGCACTATGATCAGAAAATCATTCAATAAATTACAATTCGGTACCTATATTGTGTGCTACGTATACATATACATACATAGTAGAGCAAACTCACTGTGCGGTTCATAAAGTATCTTGTTTCCAGTTTCCGTAGCTGTGCATACAAGTCCGCCCTTTATTATAATGTGAAACAATATATAGGTAGTATGTATTTAGTAGTCGCTTGTCGCTTACATGAATGAATTAGTGTGCATTTCCTAAATGTGGGTTTCATTTTATTGTCATTTGGCTTTGGCTTGTTGACGGAGGAATAAGAGAATACTTATATACCGAGCTTGATATTTAAATTGAAGCTAAATTGAACTCCCTCCCTCATAAATGTTTTCCAAATTATGGCATCGTTTGGTTGGTGATAGTAGTTATCGATTGTGCATTATATTTATTCTTAATTGGTTAATATCCACAGCAGAATTAAGCAGAGACCAAATGCAAATACCGTTGCTGTAATAAAAGCAGTTATTTTGTAAACGCCTGGGAGAATTTTTGGTATCTTTGTTAAATGTAAATGCATGGGAGGCAATGTGAGACACATTACCTGCGCTCCGACAGCCGCTATATTTTGGGAGCGTTTATTACTGCATTTACGGTAGGTTGGGACTTCGCATTAGTATTATTGTACAGTAGAAAATAGGGAATATATAAATATGGCGTGTGTATATATTAACCAAAAGGCAAGGTAATAGTAAATTAGAATAATATAAAACAGAGAGTGAGGAGGAAGACGAAACTCAAGTCGACGAGGCAGATTAATGCCGCTAAACACACTAACGTAAATAATGTGCATTAAAGCTTGTTCCAAAAACAATCCATAAATTATTAGCACATCTGGCTCGTCGCTTTCCTGCCTTCCTTTTCTCATTGAATCCGACCAGCAAGTGTGTATTGCCTACTCCCGTAGTTGTACGTTAACTTTACTTTAGTAGTTTTGCTAATGCCAACAAAAACGAAAATCCTTACCAAAGCGAGCCAAATCATTTTAAATTTTCCCCATTAGGAAACTGCATAAAATATATCGATTTTTAGGTATATTTCAACTACAGCATTTGGAACAAATCGCAAAACTAATTTACATTAATAAACGTTTTGTCCTAAATCCAGAAAAATTACTTTCACTTCACAGCGTATGTAGTTAAGTTATAAAATACAACAGAACTCACTATTAATTTTTCCGATACCCTGCTGATTCTCACAAATATCTTACACAAGACTCTGCTTCTTTATCCAAATCAAACTAAAGGACATGGATTGGACAACTCCCAGAATCAGAGCAGCCTTTGTCCTTTGTTGTTTATTTTATTGCTTATACATAAAAGAAGTTTTTTTATCCCATGTAGAATATTTTATGTTCGGTTAGTATAGTACGGTACGGCACTTATGGCAATCCATGCTCATTTGCATCACATCCCATCATGCTAATGCATAATACAAAAACACGCAAGGAATTGATGCATAATGCTAAGAAGATGAAAGAAGGAGGAATGGTGATTTCTTATATTATTACGTGAATGAGATATAAAAGGTTTTCTCTGCGACATATTTTGACGGTGGACTATTTTTAACAACAAATAACGTTATAGCACTATATAAAAATATACGTACTGTTGTAACTACTTATATCTGTACTATATATGAACTCATATAGATTGTTATCATTATAATGTTATAATCACCGTAAATCCTTGTGTGCATACTATCCTAAGGTAATCCGAAGACTCCTACGGCGAGTCTGTCTGTTCTCTTTACATAACGTTTCTGTTCCACTTTAAATACCTATACGTTTACAGATATCTAACTTTTTATTTTATGTAGTAGATCTGTGGACATTAAGTTTAACGATGACGATGAGCCATCTGTCACTGCTGTAGATCTGTAATGGAGATCTGTCTGGTATTTAAGAGTACATACGAATGTAGTTCAAATGTAATGTTATACAATGATTAAATGATAAAGACAATTGAATATTAAGGCGGATGGCAAAATATTCTACGTAGATTTGTCTTCCCCCCAAAAAATCAATATGTAGCACCAATAAAAGAATGAAGAACTTATACCACACATTATTTTTGCTTATAATAACTTGTAAACAGTTATTTCATTGATGGCAAAAAGCTACATCTTTTGAAAGCAAAACAAATATTAAGGCTCGCATGCAAATATTTATTACCCTATAGTTAATGCTTGCAGAATTTTGTCAGTTGTAGTGACACTTGACTCAATTTTATTTGTCAAGTTTGCATGTCTATAGATGACAAACAAAACAATTGCAAATAAGATTCGACTCCGTCTACTTAAGTCAAGGCATCAAGTTACGCACTCTTGAATTTACAAGGCAGCATGTCATTTGAACTGATCAACAACTCTCTCCTGAATAATAAGTAAATGATGGAGTGTAATCAAAAACCTCAGCATAAGACACAGGCAAATAAACCTTACAGCAATACAGTGCCATCTCTTTCTATAAGTACTTTCTTAGGTTACTAATGTCACTGTCTAAGGAATATAAAGAAACCAAACACTGACTGTGATTGAAGAAATTCTATAGCAATGCTGACATAAGTACAAATTATTTAGTCCATTTTCTGTGCTATTCGAGCACAAGATACGAATGTATGAATGTAAAAAGTAGTCTGGAAACTAAAGAAATGCTACAACAGTGGGCAAGGAGCAATCTGATATTTTTCTCCTTTTAGTGGAATAAAATTCCAGTTCAATATAATATTGTCAATGAATATGACGATTCTCTTAAAACATGTCCTTACCTATAGCTAGTCGCCAAACACAACACAATATTACAGTAGTAGAATGCCCTTACATTGCTAATCGTAACGTACACATTTATGTACGTAAGTACATGGGGACAAAATGAATAAACGATTATTATTACATTTCAATACACACTTTAACATATTTAACTACTGCAAAACAACTCTGCTCGTTGACCCATGACTTTCCGTTATTTGTTTGCGTAGGCGTATAATTCACGTTTGTGTAGCAGACGTTAGAAATTGTAGAGATGGAAGTATCACCCTAAACATAGCATGAGAAATGGTAAGAGGGTTCCAAAAACTCCGACCCACATGATTTTATCCGCTTTTGCCCAAAATGCGCATATGTACATATTCCCATAGGTTCACTTTCTGAAATATTTAACCCGTTGTGCCAAAAAGACACCTTTACTTTTTGATCTGAAACCTACTAAGATCTCCACTGAATATAACATTCTTATTCGTAGTACAGTAACCCAAGAAATTTTAAATGCCACAGTCGCAAATTCGAACCTGTCAACCCTGAGCTACAGTGAATAATACTATTTTACTATGCTTATCGCCAAAGCAATAGCAATTGTAGTTATTGCCTATCGAAAATATTTGCGACAATGCAGAATTTGCAGAATAATTGAGTATTGGTTGTAAATATGTGGTATACTACTCTCAGTAAGCATTATGTGTACTATAGCACAGTGCCGAAGTCAGTGCATGTAAACGACGGACGTGTTAAATGACCATAAAACATTTATTTTACATTTAGTAACTAACTCTAGCTACTTCAAGTCAGCAAGACTTGAGTATAACAATAAACCAGGATGGATTTCCCGTTATAAATGTAAACACACTATTATTATCGTATATCTAATTCTTGTTTATAAATATTGTTACATCCAATCCAAGTTGTACCTTCAAACATCTAAATCAGCATATATTACTAAACACACTAAACAGGCATATAAATATAATGGTGGTGTTTCTATTGGAGCTTGGATTGTTGAATTTATTAACCCAACCTAGGATGGTTCGACCTAAGCTAACGATTTTCAGTTTACATTAATGCAAACTAATTGGGATCAATCCGAATTGCTTCGTACACATTAATTTATTATTAATACCCAAACGAAATGCAATAAGTACTGTACTTATTGTCTATTTCACTTCAATGAACTCATAAATATTACGTCTAGTCTTTTATGCTCTTGTTTTTCAGATCAATACGTACTAGTACGGTTTAATCCACAGTGCAGCGTATCAGTTTGTTCCAATTTCCAATACTACTGGAGTTCCAATCTTCTAATACAAACACTAACAATAATATCTACAATACAATTACACATGTACTACTACTATACCTATATACCCACAAGGTCTTACATTAAATATTTATGCTGAATGTGAACTAACAATAGAGAAAGAAGACTATAGTACTCAGTAGTAGGTAGTAAAGTAAAGTACCTTACTTTTGCTAGTAAAATCTTATAAAACATAACATTATAGCTTGTGTAGTGTGATACTAGAAGACGAGCAGTAAGTATTACGTATATGAAGCTCACATGAAAGTTTTGCAAGTATGCAACTTGTAAATTTACTATATTAACCGACACTGTAATGCACTGAAAGATTTGAACTGATAACATGCAAAACTTTGAACTAGTTCTAGCATTCTGTATTGTGGCTGGTAGAACGCTAAGAACTAACCTTTTTACAGATATTTTGGTACATTTAACATGTTTTCTTGCCTTTTATGCATTCAGGTAACGTAGTTTTATCTTGCTAATTGTATTTATTAGACTGGAAGTGATATAGGCAGTTTGTATATGGGGATAAGACGGTAAAAGTGGCCTAGTACTATGGTCATGACTGGTACATGTCATGCAAATGCTTTCATGGTAAGAACGATTGTCCGTTCTCTTGGCACAAATGTCCGATGTCCGCACTAGAAAAAGAAAGAATGCGAATCAAACGGAACAAAAATCAGACATGGTCTATTCAATTGCTATTGTAATTATATGTGATAATAAAAAAGTAAATAGTTCAAAAATGCACATAGCAGAGAAATGTACGTCAACCCATTTCACACGTAGTTAGAGGTTAGAAGCAAATACAATTTTAAGTTTTCCTTTATCTTACTTTGTATATAAATAGTTTGCAAAATACCTATGTATGCACCTATCTTCTAGTGATGGACAATTAAATATTTCTACAGTGTGCTAAATAAATGTAATTGTTTGACAAAAGAAGTAAATACTTTATAATAATGTGTAAGCTCCCAATTTGAACAGTAAATATTAAGACGCTAAAATGACATACGTAGTGTATAAATAATTATCATTACGTGCGAAACCGCAAACCACATTCAAAGACAAGAACCTTACTTCCTACTACCGATATGATATAAAATTATTCAATGAGCTTAATATAAGTGCTAGCTGTATTCCGTAATTTTTTATTGCCCAGCGATATCTTGACATTATTTTAATTGCAACTTTATTAAACGTTTGGATTTGTAAATGGATTTATGTCCGTACGAATTTAATATTTAGAGTACCCAAGAAGCGTTTTTGTACTACTCCGTAGTGCAAAACTAATTAACTAATTGAGGGAGCTACGCCCTAACTATATATTAGTTACCAAAAAATTTAATATCCTGCCGAATCACTTATGTTTACCGCTATCACTAAGAAAACTGTGCCCAGCCACCATAGTTAGCCCGCCCGAGTGAGTGGAATGTTGTATAAGGATCACCCTATGACTCATAAAGGCTATCAAATGTGAAATGTATAAGGATCACCTGATGATCCACGCTGAATATCAAATGTAATTGCATCACCCTAGAGTTATTGACTACCAGTTGGTAGAAGCAGCAAAATGTATTTCACAGTATACATTGTTCATTTATGTAAGTAGAAGTAGAAGCGGTATGCTATATTTCCAATGTCGCGGTTTTTAATTCCAATGTCAAAATGAAGACAACGTGGAAACAGTATTCGATATTTCAGTAACCTAATTTCCCGATTTTCTGTGAAAAAGAACGCAAAGTATAATCAGGGACCAGTGAACCGATAATGGTAATTTTTAATAGGCTACCTAGGTATCATAAGGACATATTATACTATACCACGTTTCATCCTCCTAAGTCAATGCGTTCGTGAGTTACCGTGCGGACGCACGGACAGACATTGCCATTACATAAGCCAGCGTCGTACACTCGGGCGGGCTAAAAATGAAGGATTTCTCTCTCTGCTCTCGTACTTCCAGTTGAAGAATTTATATTTACGTGACTACAGCGGCAATCTACTAAAAAATAATTAAACGTGTTTCCTATTTTATGGCAGATTGTGGCAGTATTAGTACAAATATGTTGCGTAGTATATTTACGCTGGTGATGTGATAGTAAAATACAGAAGCGTCCGTTGTTTATCCTTCCTGTTACATAAGCACGACTTTGTAAGGAATTACATTTATTAGTTATTGCACAACAGCATACTCATTTCTCCGTTTTGCTAGAAATCTTGCTGAAAATATAGCATCCAATTGAGTATAAAGAGTATACCAGAAATTAGCGTACCCTTGACTTGTTTATTTTCCATAGTTGAAATTATATATATCTTGTACAATATTTACTACTTGTGCGTGGTTCCGTTGGGTAGATCTCTCTACTATATTTATAGTGAGTGGTATTCTGTAGTAAAAGTTTACAATCCTTTTGGGAATTATAGAATAATTATTCATGTCACGGCATGCATTTGACATTTACTATTTTAATATTGAGTCTCCTGTTTACTCGATACGGAAGTATTATGTAACATGCACTTTACATACTCATTCATAAGTAAAGTACTATCAGTACTACCTATATGCCCCGTATGAGGAGTTCTGTATAATAGACATTTACGCTTTCAAAAAGGTTTTTTATGTATGGACAAATTATAAATAATATAAAATGGTACGACATTTAGTGTACACCAAGTTATGATTATTGCTTCAGCAAGAGGATATTACAGTGCAATAAAATTCTTCTTTTAGCTTTTTTCCACCAGAGCGTATCTATAGCATGAAATTTTCTAATTATAAATAAAATATTATAATGCTCCGCTGATTAAGCGGTTTAAAACTGTCTAGTGAATCACACATTTTCTCGAATAGAAGCAGTGTTACAATTGTGTCATTCCTTTATGATTTAGTTAGATTTCAAGAGTCAAAGATGAGCAATGTTTTACCCGCAGAAAATATTTTTAGTTAGTTATACATACAAAAATATTAATAATATCAGTTAACGTTACTGGTAACGCGTCATTTTGGTCAGTGTTCTGAACCTTTGTAATCACCAATTAGTATTAACTTTTAGGCCTTTCAAAATTATCAGATTTAAAGAGTCAGTTACCTTTCGTCACATATATTATGGACTTACTTATAGTTGCAAAGCTAATCTGAAGTAATGTAAAGTGCATAAATCGGAATCATCTTGCAGAACAGAGTAAAGAATTACTATATTTTATGCAGCACTTTATTTAATACATTATATATTATGTAACGCATAAAATTGAACTAATTCACGTTTACATTTCAGCCAAATAATAATCATTATGTTGATATACTGTGTGGTCTGTGTACTTAGCATGCAATCTGATTTTGTTTTGCAGAAGAGTACCTACTCTAATTTATTTTGGTGGATTGGATGTTATGTGGGCTTAGTAAGAAGTGCCGTTCCGGCTATACGCATATAAATACATACACATTCTATTCTTTTTGACTTCATCTTGTCAGCATTCTGCTCATGAATTTAAATAGCCACTGTCGTGTAAATATTTTGCATTCATTTTTGAAAAAGTATATATATTTTCCGACAAAATGGTATTAAGTTCAGTTAAACGAAATACAATTAAATATGTTCTACAGAAATACGAGTAAGTAGCTTCAGTCAAAAATTTTAAGAGCTATAATTCCCGTTTCTAATATTAATTCAACCTGCCCTTTTAAGCAAATATCATCAAGCATATAAATTCTATTTGTGTAAGCAGCAAAATTTCACTCGAGTTTTAAAAGAGGGTCAAATGAAAAATATATGGGACCCCGGAGATAGTATAGTGGTTACCTACTCGCGTTTGATGTTTACCATTTTACGTAAAGAATGAATATACGTAAGTATGGTAGAAGTATGTATTTATGATGAACGGTGATGGTTATTAAATAAAAGAGAATTTTTCCTGTTGATGATATATTACACTTCCATGTCATGTCAGGGAGTAGAAAACTGATAGCTTTTCTGTGTTATGCTTTTGTTTAGACAGGCTTTGCCCGTTTGGCCCATTTGTTTTGCTGTGCTTTGTAGTTTGAGTTTGAATAAATGTGTATCTCTGTATTATCTAGATAAATATACGTGTGCCACATACCTATACCTACTATAAATACGAGCTGTACAGTATTATTTCTTATAGCGTCTCAAGCAAAAATACTTTCAAGTTGCTACCACAGCATATTATTCAAGATTTATAAAAGTTGCTTTATGCAACAACATGTCCTTGTTTATGATTACATTATGTCTCTACCCGTACCCTACCCATGAATTTTCTATTCGTAAACTCACCCGTCTATGTGGAAAACTCTACTTAGATTCGCATAAACTATGCATACATTAACTCTCTTAGGTATTTACAAGAGTAATCTTAATGCTCCCTAGAAAAATGACAGCCAACGTCCTCGTACAACACAACGAGAGAATTTCACTACCCTCATGTTATTTCTTTAAAATTTCACCACACAGGAAATTGCGATAGAATTTCATTCACAGTTTATTAATGTAACTTGAAGGTGACATGGTTACTCAATTAAGGTTATCGCAGAGGGAACACAGTCCAGCAAGGAGGTGGTTATGAAATGGAAGAAGATATTCCCAAGAATAATAAATATAAGAACTAACATGTTCCATAAATAGGTGCTTTCACGCTCTAATATATTTAATTCAATGTATTTCTCAATGCATTGTTCTAATGAAAGTGAAACTTGGACATTAAAGAGACAACAAACTTTTAATCATACTTTTTAGTGTCTACATGCAATGCAAATCTTGTTTGTAATGTGACGAACCACAGGGGTTTATGCAAAGAAGTTCGGTGTATGAATGAAATACCTATGAAATACTATTATGTATGAATAAATTGTGGTTTTTGTCGAAACATAATTTTTATTTGACGTTTCGTAGTGGAAAATAAATAATGTAAATAAATATTCATAAAGGTATATTGGGTAATATTAAAAGCCACGTTCGAAAATAGTTAAATAGTCGACTTTTTCACTAAATACAGACAACTATAATTTATTCTCGACAAATCGGCGAAAGGGGCTCTGCGTTAGTATGTAATGTGACCTTCTAATGGCATTGCCGAGAATGACCAGCAGCACAATGGAGATTAATTGTATATCCTTTACACACAATGCACAGGCAATACATGTGTCCATCCTGCATACATACAAACATGAATAAATCGTTAGACAGCTATCGTATTTAATGGTGCCTATCATTTTCGAGGGATTTTCCTTTGATTTTTAGACATTTTTTGTCCTAATTGCGGAACACCGGAGGATTTAAAACTATATTGTAAAAGATTTAAAATGTTTTAGAGTGTATTAAATAAATTGTTTGAAGTGTAATGTAAAATTACAAAACATGTGTTTTCGCACAGTATGTGATAATAACCTACATGCGACATAGGTGCTTTCAATTATACGAGCCAGCACTTTCTATTAATGCAAGAAAGCAAAATAAGTGTAACGTAAGTACACAATATAACAACATGTAACATAATTTGCATACTGATTTGGTTGGACAGAGTGAATGAAATGAGCGTTCGTGTGCAATTTTGTAACGTATAGTGTTACAGTTTACAATGGGCAGTTTTCATGGGTTTCATTAATTCCCCGAGTGAGTGCGGAGTGTTTAGTTGATTATTCAGTCGGTTTTAATTAGTTAGCTTGAATGGAAAAGTCGGCATTCCACATCCATGCTACGCAATTCTTGCCAATGCAATGTAAAAAGATAAAATCTAGCTCAACTTGGTTTCTCCGTTAGATACAGATATTTACTTTCGCAGTTAAATAATATTATGCATCACATCCACATCCTGTTCTGCGCTGGATGCCAGTTTTTAATGGTGTTTTAGAGGAATATGTAAAGACGCTATCAAAATAAATATATTTCTTCCTGCTGATATATAGGGTATTTATACGTTGCAATATATTTACATACATTTTACTGGTTTGGTTTCCATTTTCAAAGATTTGATTAGACTTTCCAAAGGATGAAGACTCCACTACTACATCCTACATGCCCATGAATATTCTGCAGAGATATAAATTTGTCGTCTATCTATTTTTAGGTCAGGCTCGGCACAGGAAAGAGACTGCTGTGAGTTTGAGTAGAAATAAAATTAAGGCAAGGAGGCTTTTACATTAGCTTCAGATAATTAGCTAAAGGTAATGTAGCTAATGAAGCCACATAAAACAATAGGTACATTAGTCTTATCTACCTAAGTACTTCGTTTGATGATCTATTTTCAAAATATTGCTTCCAGTCTTCGTTAATCCCAACATTTCATTCAAATTGAATTTATCCACATCGTAATAAAGCTCTTAGTAGCAAAGCAACTCTATTTGTAATAAACCCAATTTTCGCGGAAAGGTTATCAATCAGTACAACAACATTTCCAAATTGGAAGCAATTAAATTAATGCCTTTTATGCATACAGACAGACTGACGTAATGTACCAAGAACAATCCATTGTTATCGTATTGTTACTATGAAATATTTCCTTTTGTGATAGCAAAGTAATATTTTCTGTGCTTTAGCCGTAGGAATAAGTGTCTTTAGTGAAGTGATGATGAAAGGGCTAGATTAGATTTTACGTGAGACAAATAATTCCATAAAGTACAGATATGAAGCCCATTGTTCGTAGTTCGTACATATAAGTAGATAGATATCCTAATTTTAGGAGAAGGAACGAAATCTGGCAGCAGGTGCACTATTTGTAAAGTCAATGCTTCATCTGATGTGATCTGATTCTATCTCATCACGTTCCGGAAGGAGATAAAGACAAAATAGATGCTATAAGAATCCCGGGATTTCGCCTAAGAAGCTCAGAACTCCTAATTAGCTATGCTACCCAAATTTACTTATAGAAGGATGCTTTTGGTAACTCTGTGCCAACAGTATTAGAATATCCCCATATTTATGACATACTATGCATTCTTGGAACAAAGATTAGTACTTGTAGGTACCTACTTCAATTTATGTATGTATATGTTGCAGTTCGTATTGGAGCTCCGTACGAATCAAGCACTAGTATGTATTAATTCAGATGAACAATATCCAGTATGGAAAAATCTTATCTGGATTGAAATTTCCTCGTATGAACCAATACAAACTAGGTTAGATTGATTCGTACTGCACAATACATACTAAGTTGCATTTAATTAATAAAATAATGTGTTAATAGGTGTAAGCTTTGAAGTGAGACAAC
This sequence comes from Tomocerus mixtus, assembly GCA_034694165.1. Lineage (NCBI taxonomy): Eukaryota > Metazoa > Arthropoda > Collembola > Entomobryomorpha > Tomoceridae > Tomocerus > Tomocerus mixtus. The sequence continues at coordinate 62,279 of JAQFYC010000110.1, read as the reverse complement.
AGAATACATTTATGTAAATGTTGTAAACGTTATTATAAGCAATATAATTATATTTTCAACAATCATGTTTACCAAAATACTCATACTGGAGATTGTTCGCATGGATTAGTACGGATGGATCCTTACGGGGTTCCAAAGTTCCAATACAACTACCACATTATAAGTCCTCCACTTAAATTCCCATCTCTAATGCATTCTACTTCTAATTTAGTATTTGGCGAATGACTTGAATTCGAAATGACTTAAAACGCTTATTCCATAAGTTTGCAGAACAAACTGCTTTCTCCTGCTTAATAATTAGGTTTACTTAACTTTCCCGGGAACCAATTTCTATAATGCTTTCGTCTCATCTACATGCTCTCCGCTCGTGTGAAATGAAGCCACAGTGAATAAGTTTTCTCATGCTATAGTAGCTACGTACCTATGTGGGTACTTTTAGTATAATATCTTTTATTCGCCATACTTAAAATGCCCTTTGTCATTACAATTATGCTACATTCCACTCGCTTGCATTGATTATTGATTAATATTCTTGTCTTTCCTTTCTTTTGTCCCTGTTAAACTGACTTTAGATACATGGAGCTATAATAGTATACCACAGTGTCATATTATATCTAAATGGAAACAAATAGAGGAATTGCTTGTGTCTGTCATGGTCACATTATTGATTGCACTTTCACCATTAGGAAGTAAAGGGAACTTTATCATCCTATTCTACACACCAAATACCAACATTAGTATTAAATGTGCACATCGTACATACAGTTTTATTATATTTATGCAAACTTGGGAGATAATTCGCTACGGAGAAGAATCTAATTCTTTTTCTCAGAAGAAACCCCCACGGAAAAGTAGGTACCCCTATACCCTACCCAGAAAACGTATCTTGCTAAAAAGACAGTATAGGTAATAGCTTCTGCTTGGTATAATTATAATTTACGAATATTATGAATGTATATTTCTGCAATACCAATTTACATTGCAAATACCAAGAAAATCTTTTTTTAATTGCAAATACAGTACTAAGAAAAAGGTTAAGAAAACTGAGGCAGCTGTGTAACTGTGTAGTAGAATATTTTTATGAATGGGATTTTTCAACGAGCCTTACGGAAAAATTGTCATTAAATTGTAACTATGTATGTTTTTAACTATATGTGTACCCACGACAGCTGAATAAACTCCACAGTAAAACTTTTGTGGAGTCAGTTACGCAAGATATCAAAGTATATGTTTAATGCTTTAATATGGATTACACGACAGAGCAGAAACCATTCAACTTCCCCTAAAGTTTATTGTAGAAAAATGAAAGCAAATGTCCCAGTGAAAGTTGATTAGAGTCTGCTTTTAAATTGAACATGTACATACGATGAAAAAGAATACTGGGTGCTCATTTCCCTCAACTTTTTCAACATTATTATGACCATACGTGCATTCACTAATAATCTATACGCACATGTCTTGGCGACTTACACATCCTTACATAACAATAGTCCCTACCTAGGCCTAGTAACGAAAGCATGTAGCCTATCTTTCACTATAAAAATAATAATGTCAGTGTAACCAGATCAGAGGAATTTCATGCTCAATAATTCAATAATATAATCTTTAATGCAATTAATTTTTAAATCAGCTTATTTTCATTCTTATTATGCTATAACTCAAAACTATGTAAGACTTAGATGTAATTTCCAATAAATGAGTTCGATAATATGTAATTAAAACCTTAAACAGTTTATTACATAACGTAGTATATGTGCACCCTGTATCAAAATGATATTGCTCCACTAGGTAACATACTTCCAAATGTCCTGGACAAAATCCAGAATTACACATCTGTAGCTTATCGTTACACGAATTCAATTTCGAAAAAAGTTAAATTATTGGACGTTTTTGATTTTGATTATATTTAATGAAAAAATTGCTAATGTAATGCGAATTAAAGGACACCTTAAGATTTTGCAAAAAAAATTTGTGGCCAGGAAAAATTGAAAAAGTTCAAAAATGGAGTATTTTGTTGGTATTATGTTTTTTCGTAGAAGCAATGTAGCGCGCGCGTGCGCGAAGATAAAGGGCTGCCAATTGGCACTTGAATTTGTGTAACAATAAGTTACAAATGAGGATATTGTCCAGGATATCTTAAAGTATGTTACCTATAGTAGGAATATCATTTTGATGCATGGTGTATAGGTATTACTTTTACAAATTAAGTGAGGTAAGAATACATTTACAAATTTACTAGTATGTTAGTATGTTATACTATTTAATATTTGATATTATGTGTAGAGAATAAAGTAAACAATCTTTTAGAGCAACAACCACAGCAGCTGTATGTGTTTGGATAATGAAAGAACAAGATTTAAGAAAGCAAATCGTGGCTATAGTCTTTTGATGCTGTTTCGAAGCTAACCATTGTTATAAAGCTATTAATTCACTTAATTAAGTATCTCCTTTGGGCTCTACTAAATTATGAGTGCGCTATGGAGTAATATTAAATATCTCAAAGCCGCCTCGTAACAAAGAAAGTAAAACGAAATGGTAAATGGAATATCTAATTTGTAATTTGAATTTGGATGGCATGCAAATTCCATTTTAAGAATAACTTGCGTAGTTTCACATTGCAGTTACTATTATATCCGTAAATGTGCACTACAACACTACAATAATAATTCATTACTTTGCCGAAATGGTATTAAATTAGCTTTATTTTAGTCATAACTTATTAGAGTCTTGAAACTAAATCGATTTACCATTAAATATAATATTGATATCTAAAACATGAATCCTATCTATCAGGTGATACTGTGACTGTGACAAAAAACTACATATTATATTATTTATTAGTGCATTAATTTTTTATGTCACACTTGTCAGTCTCAAGTGAGTCCTCTTACTTACAATAACCCATTTGTAGAATTGTATTGCGGGTCTACTTCCTTATATTTATGATTATTCTCTATCTGTTTAATAGCTATAAAAATATCTATATGGTTATGTGCCCCGACGCGTACTGTAAAAGTTCCTGCTTGTATTACTCACTGAGAACAGCAATAATAAGCCTAGCAAAGAGGACATTGAGAATAATACATGTAGAAACATGTAGGCAAAATACCCACTTACTTAATTATCAACCGCCAGCAGCAATGAATAGACACTTTTATTCCGTTATTAAATATTTATTCCCAACTCCTATTCATTAAGAATTCATTAGCAATTTAATGAATTGCCATTTCGAAAGTAATTAGTTGACTGCTGTTCTGTATGGCACAGACAACTTTTACTTGTTTTTTTAATTAATCCTATTCACTACATCAGATCACAACTAGCATCATCGCGTTGATTTTATGAACTCGCATAACACTACAAATAGAGTAACCGCATATTGCATTTATTGGCATATTTACATACATATGTTATGTGTGTGTGTTGTGTTTGCAGGTAAAAAACTAAATATTTATTAATGCAGTTTTAGTGGCCATGATTTTCAATATTGTTCTGATTCTTATTATATGCTTATATAAAAGAAATACAGAAGGTTATACGAACACATACGTATAACGCTTAAAATACATCACGTGCACCAGTAAAGCGAGCTATTACTACATACAACGACATGGGAATATTAATCGACAGTTCTTTAAAAATGGGACAAGGCGACCACTATTCGTTATATTTATACAATAACTTTTTACATTACGTAAATCACTCAATTCAGAATTCAGAGTCAGAAACTTCATACAAAAGAACAATACACTTGTGCATGTCAATTGCATGGATGCCCTACAAGTAAAGCAATTTATTTATATACCCTTTCCTACAGCAATATATTATGTATTGCTATTAAATTGTATTAAGCTATGGCATGTACATGATATATGGCAAGATTATAATTGCTACACAATTTTATTCCAAGAATACAATTAAATTGTAAAAAATATATAATTACAAATCAGAAATTATGAAGGCAGTTATTAATTTTACTTAAGCTGTTATACCTTAAAGGTAAATATAGAAATTGATGTAATGCAAATAAATATAATAGTAAATGTTGTTAACATAATAAATAAATTAAAACCCCACAATAAGATACAGCAAGATTAACGAATTAAGAAAATATTTAGTAAGGATAATTTGTAACATTTTCCTATCTCATTTTTTATTTCCTATCTCTAAAAAACATTTTTTAGCTTGTACCTGTTCAATACAATTAAGTTAAAAATAACATTTAATGTGAGCTTTACATCTCTCCAATAAAAAATGTATGTTGAAATAAATGCGTAGGCGTAAGTACTTATAAGTATTAGGAAATTGGTAACGTAGCTAGTTTAGATACGTGAACGAAATAGATAGATAAATTATTCCAGACGGGATACTAAATAATTCAGCAAACAAAATAGATACTCAAAGAAAATTGAGTTAAACGAGGAACAAATTATATTAGCTTTGTAAAACATTAATGTGCCCGGTCGATAAAATACTACATAGATTTAATATAGTACTAAGTAAGTAAGTCAAGTAAGTGAATTGATTAGAAGCCTAACCGGGTGGAATTCTAATATCTCTATAATTCTTTAAAGTTTGACTTACTTTTCACATAAAAGACGTTAATTTGTGTTAGTAGTAGAATTAAGTATATACGTAAAGTATGTAGAGCTTACCTTAATATATGTATGCACTTAATTCCGGTCCGTTTCGGTTGGGTGGATTTTGATGTGAAGGTGGCACTAATTCTTGTACTTTAAAAATTATATATTTTGTTTGTATTCTTTGATTTTCTGTGTATTTAATTCTCCTCAAAGGAAGTTTATTTAGTAGTAAGTAATCTCAATAACTAAATTATGAATTAAGGCATCGATTTATTGCTTCTTGTATTATATGATCCTTGCACTTTCACAATTACAAATTTCCAAGGTAAGTAGGGCTAAGGAATTTATTAGAATTCACTCCCTGACAGATTAGTGGAGATAAATCATATGATCGGAGATGTTTTCTCCTCTCTCGTATTTACTTCAAGTAAGTCCCTTGGTCTTGTGAATTGAAAAGAAATAGCTACATCGCACTAAGGAAAGGAAGACTTTGTAGTGTTTCCCTAAATACTAAAAATAAAATTTCACTTAGGAAAATAATAACTTAAACGGAAACAATTTTTAAACTATTCAAGAGTCCAATCCAAGAGTTTCCGTGTGGAAAAGGAAACTTAATCTAAAGAGCTCTTACTTTCTGTCCGTCCTAGGCTCATTTTTGGCAAATGCACAGTGCAGAGCACACTGCATATCATATATACGATATATCTACACTTACTTATACAGAAGAGTTTAGGTTACTTTACTTTACTAACGTAATGTTATGTACGTGTGTGTTGTTATGCGCTTACAATATATTGTACTACCTACTAGCTTACTTTACTTACTTATCTCCTTACCACTTTTTACATTACATTTACACACACCAAGACGTAGACCAGACCAGACTACCAGACTATCATACCACACAAACGCAAATAACGTGTGCATGCATAGTATTAAACTAAATAGTATAAAATAATAGCAAGAGAGAATTCTAATATACTTATCTACCACACTGAACACTGCATAAGATAGTTTCGCAAGTATAGGATATACAACTTAATTGTATATTTATATACGTAGTAAAGTTTTAGTAGTGCCTTGAAAGTTAAGTCATGGTCTAGTTTGCTATAGCTAATAATAATATAATAATATATTATATTCCCAACTCTTACTCTTTCTTGTCTTGACTTAACTTGAATTGAGTCTTGTACTGTAGTACGTAGTTCGTTCGTGTTCAGTTCAAAAACTAAAGTTAAGTATTCTAGCATATCTTCTTCTTATATCGCCTAAGCTACTTATCGTTACAATAATATGGCCTGGGGTCCTATAAACCTCACAGCATTCAAATACTCATATTGTTCATAACCAGAACAGAACACTATACATTGCAATGCATGTACATGTTTACTTACATTTCCTATCTACATAAATAGAATCTATATCGTCTTGTCTTGCCATTTTCTTGAATTAAGTTAATGTATCTACTTAATATTTTATATGCGTGTACCTCAATACTTACAGACTTAGATGCAAATAATATTAAACTATGCTACATAGCAATGCCATTTGCAATGACTTTAAATTTAAAGGGTAGCGGAATGGAATAACTATGCATGAACCATTTAAACCCTATATACTAGTACATAATGATACCTGTATGTAATTTATGTAATGATTAATAAATTAACATCTACACGACATGTGAAAGGGGTAGTGTAATTTTCTGATGCCAGGCCAGACTGCAGAGTTTTCTTAATCATATTTATTTATTTCTCTAACCTGAGAGCTAAACTTACCTTCAGTCACGTTGTTATCTCATTGTTAATATAGGCTCCAATGTAACAGAATTTTTCAAGCTAATAAATACACCAGACAACTTATTTATGTCAATGGGCTGTGCATGTTTGTGAGCTGATGTTTGCACTTAATATTCCTGACTAAGATTACGACTTTCCTTGAAATATTTTTTATGATTTCCATTAGTATTCAATTGCATAAAATAGCAATTCATACTTAATTATCAACATCGTAGACAACAATAGAAACTTTCGCATTCGTATTTATTAGTGTTTTCGGCAGGAATCTATTACCACACGTGAGTGTTAATCTAATTGAGAAAAGCACTAATTTAATACAGAAAATGTCAAAGAGTGCAACATATTTTGGATTTTGGACAGTCTGTACAGGTGCTTTGTAAAATCTAAGTGTATGTGCCTATTTACCTTTGTCGCTGTGGATGTGTACCTAATTTTTCTGTCACTCTATAATAACGTATATTTAAAAAAGACTGACCAACGGACAGGTATTAATTGGCACTGGAGGTTCATTGCTAGCATGATTTATGATTTTTACCAATCATTTTTTTACTAAAAGGGTACAAATAAAATTGAACAACATGTCTAATATCTAGTAACATCTTATGCATGTACAGATACATGAGTACCTACAGTGGTAAGACCGGTAGGACAATGGTAGGACACATAACTTCATTCATTGATTTAAAGGTAGTAATTTATCACTTACAGCATGAAAAATTACCTATGACCGTTTTTATATTTATAAAAGTTGAAAAGAATGTAATGTTCAGTCTTATTAATTGGTGTAGAAAAACATACCAAACTTGTTTGGTTACAAACTAACAAAAGTTTTAAAATTTTCTGCTAGCGGTAATGAAATCTGTAATTTTTTTAAAGGTTTCAAGTGTGTGCCAACATGTGTAAGTAGGGATGAGAGGGGGAGGTTACTGACGCTCTGTTGTTTTGTTGAGTATGGAAACAAGAGACAAGGACAATACACATTTGTGGGAATTCAAGCTGAATGCAATACTTCGATATTGTTTTCCATGCAAATTGGAGATGTAGTTAATATTTACGAATACAAAAGTTGCTTAGCTGGAGGTCCTCGGAACAATTCCCCTTTATCTATTATTTAGGTAACTCTGTTGCTTACGTATCTTCAAATAACTTTTGTATTGCATACTTATCCAGTTCAGGCTGATCTTCTTTCTCCTGTTGATCTCTCTGTCTGGTGGTTGTGCCATATTGTATGTATTACAATATACTAAAGCAGGGAGGTAAACTTGTGAAACCCATTTTACATTTATGATAAGAGGCATAATAAGCCGTATCCGTATTACATTTTACATCTGATAGTCTGGTACGATAGGGAATGAAGCCTAAACGAATATCTAACAGAATGGGTTTGCAGTTCAGATTTTGTGTGCGTTGGCTTATATTTACAGGATTGGGTTTGAAACTCATTGATTGTTCAGTTGTATTAATTTTTGCAAATGATTGACAACAATGCCAATGCTATTACAGATTCAAAATCAATACTATTGCTAAAGAAGAAGGATATAAGAAGGAATGTTGCAGTACATAATAACTAATTTTTAATATTTTCTTTACAGCTAACTATAGTTTCATTTTTTTGTTATCCATAATTTTGAAATAGTGACGAGTAGACATTACCCATCAAAATAATATCTAGAAACAATTAGTATAATTGTGTTGGAATTTTAATTAAATTCTACAATTCGAAAATAGTAAATGGACTGAATACTAGAATCGTGAAATTTGGGCTATTTACGTTTACAAAAACAGGTTCGATTTAAATGGGTAAAAGTGAGTTTCCTTTTAAACAGAGTCCTGGTAGTTATTTGTGAGAGAGTATCTATAGGTCTTCTAAAACTAAACTCTGTACTCTATATATACTGTATAAGGTTACATATTTATAATAGGATGTGCTGAGATGAATGGAACTTGTAAGAAGTCAAACATGCGTTAGTCGGTGACCAAATGAAAGGGGGTCGCCCACAGAGTATCAAACCTGCATTACAACAATAATATTACCTATTTTTATTATGTGACTAATTTTAAATCATTTGTTGCAACATTTCACGTTTGCTGCCTTCGTCAACATTATTTCTGCTACTTTTCGCAATAAAAAATGAGTTTGCTACATAATCCTGGCGAGTTAGCTGCCAGTTTGCTCACTATAAGGGAATTGCGTTTATTTCAGCCAAATGTCATCTTTAGTAATAATTAATTAGCTCCTTACGAATCTCAGGCTAAAGCAACACTTTACAACTTATAGTATAGAAAACGATTAAGTATCAGAAGGTGCCTTTGTCACGCTGAAAGACAAGTGTAAAAAGTAACAGTTTAGATATCCAACGTTCTGCCAATTAGATTTTTTAAAAACATAATAATGCACTTATTAGTGAGACAAGGACAAAAGAAACCAGAGTAGCAGCGCTTTCAAAATCATTTACTAGCACGGTGTACTATTCTCATTCTCATTGTTACTTTGCTAAAACATTTATTACAGTTAATGAACATAAATACATAAGGGTGCCTATTATACAGTACACCAACACAAACCGCTCTCAGAGCTTCAATCTGTATCAACAAATGATATAAATTCTCTAAATCTGATATTGGACATATGAGATTATTTTTGCATTTCTGTCTTTTAGTCTAAATACGTACTTTGAATTCTATCATCAATTAATGTATGTAGAAATATTTTTGACGTACTTGAATAGCGTATTTCCGTGTAAAGCACGCATGTAAATGTATAAACTATTATATTTCCAACAAGTACAACTTAATATTTTACTATATTTAGTACATATTGACGACCCTTTGCCTTAAGTAACTATTTAAACTCACTCAGGTAATGGCAATTTAGCCAAAACTGTGTATAATTGAGTTGAAAAACTCAATTCATGGTTTATAAAAATTTTAAAGATACTGTCCTCAGTTGCAGTGGCGCCCGCAGAAAAATATTGGAATAGGCTATCATAGGCTCGAAAATATTGGATATAGGCTAAAATATGAAATATGCATAACTATTTAAATACTTACACGTAATTATTAAGATTTTCGAAAAATTGGCATAGGCTTTAGCCTACTTAGCCTATAGCTGTGGGCGACACTGCTCAGTTGTGGTCATTTGTAATTCATTTTACCTAGCTGTTTCTCTAAAACGTGGTTTGGGAATACTAATTGCATACAGATGTTAAATAAAATGTCATGGTAGAAAAATTATGCATTTATTTAAATGTCATCATGCTTCATGCAATCATTCAAAACTCTACTCCGTCTAAAAATAATCAAAATGTGCCTTGTATCGTATGTACCGTACTTTACGAAATAGTATACCAGGTGAGGTGAGGTCTTGTTTGGTGGAGGTTTTTTGTGAGGAATAGATATTATCCATGATGAATTTATATCTTGAGCCCAAATTCATTTAATTACTAAACTAATTACGTATGTCATTTGCATAGTATCATTCGAAAATGCTGTAAGGATGGTAATTTGGAACTTAAATGTTTAGCATTAGAGGACATCTCGCTTTCAGGTATAGGGGTTCAAATTTGGACGTCCATGCGTTTAGTTACGTAACATCATTTCTTCGTCTTCCTTATCTAAGTGTAGCCGTGTAACTATACTGCATATGAATACACATAGTAATATTTTGTCCATGGTGAACTATTGTTTGTTTGTAGGCTCCTTTTGGCTTAATTTTCTCTTAATTTACCAGGGTGGTGAATTATTTTGCCCGGTTTAATTAATTCGTAAAATACGATATTTGTAAAGCATGCTTTCAATATGAAAGATTTTATGAAGGAAATATTAAATATATTCACAAAACAGGTTTCTATTGTAATTATACTTTATTGCAACCACTTACGTTCTAACGAAGACTATAATATGTATTATAGTGACATTTTTCAGAATGACAAGCCAGTTAACATATCTGAGTACAAATGTTTACAAATACAAAATACGAGTTAAACAAGAAATAACTTTCCTTTGGTACATCTAGATTTGGTAGTTTACTTTCACTTCACTCTTGTAACTTATGTAGGTATGTGCTCACACATCGTTAGAAGTAAACGATCCAATGCTTCCAAATATGACTACAAAACATTCTAAATTTAATTGTTGAGAATTTGTCAAATTGCTAAAAGTAGGATTACTAATTGTAAATAAGTATTACACTAAGAATTATAACAATTGACTAAAATATAATACCTATCTAAATACACACAATACAACAGTCAAGTAAACGGCAGTACAGTACTATATTTATACCTAAGATAGACAGGCAGCCTGGAATTTCATTCTTGGCACAGCCAAATGCTTATGTTAACAATTCACACACCTCTAATAAGCCTCTATCTTAATACACATTCAATGTTTTCAGAAAAAAATTTACAATCATAAAAGCCAAAGTATACTTTTCCATATTGTTATAATAATTTGTTTGACATCTACATGCTATAGATAAATAACTCAACAGTCGATATCAAACCGTGTCCTTAACTATTTTTTAACCATGAATAATAGATTTTAGTTATTCTATATCGTATTAAGTAATTACTTAACCAAGTTTTTCATACCAAGTAGTCAAACAATCGATTCCTGATCGTTTAATTTTTACAGTACTCAGTACTGAATTTAACAATTAACAATTAATTTCATAGTGTGTACATGTTCTTTCCCCAAATTTAACCTTTTTAAAATCTCACAGTCGCTAGTCGTTCAATTTCCACATCTATTCGTTTTACAACTTATTCCACCATTTCTACCTAAAAGTGATAATACTCGCCCTATTATATTAACAGCTATTTATTTAAAATACAGAATTAAGTGTTTCACAATCCTTTAAATGAAAATTTGCACATAACAGTCATTCGAAGAGTATTTCATGTACATAATATTTAACAACACGTATATTAATGTAATAGAAAAGTTAATAGGTAGACTTAGACGTACAGTAAGTATGTTAAAAGAGTTAAAAGTAGATCGACAATTAAATATTTACAGAACCATATTTGTATACCTATAGGAAGTAAAAGTACATAGTACCTTAAACTAAATTATTCTACATATTCCAAAATTCGTTATAGCAGTATGCTAAATATAATTATTATAGTAATGAATGAAGTACAGCTGCGGTATTGAATTTTCTGTTTTGTATCATTAGTAGTGATGTTTCATCATAGACCGGACTTTAGAAGTAATTTGTTTAACATCTGTAGTTATTTTATAAAATACGATGTCATAATTAGTGTATAGTTACTACCTGTAGAGCTAAATATATATTTATTAGTCTGATTTATTTCTTCTAAAAATGGTCTGGAAATAATTCTACAGTAACCTATCTAATTGACATCCTTATAGTATTTATATTCCTTAAAGGTATCATTAACAAGTTGGCAGTATTATTGTAGCTAGGCCCTATCTGTAAGATAATTCATTATCTAATGATTCTGTCAAAGTGACAGCAAGAACTCTTTTCAACGAAAAAAGAAGAGATAAATTATTGACAAATTATATTTAATATTACCCCCACGATACATTCACTTCATTATAGTATACGTATGCTAAGCATTTATCGTCAACCTTCACATTGAAATTATGCAAAACTACAGCACACATTCGCATTCCCTATTCAAACAAAACTAGTACCTTCACAACGTAAATTGCAATTGAGCAATGAATATACTTAATAAGGTCATTAATAAATTAATGGCATCGAATTTTGTAAATTTAATACTATACTATTAATAAGTAAATATGTGCATATTTAATTTGCATTGCATTCTTATTTGCAAGATTTAAAAATAAAAATTATGGGCAATACAGTAATACTAGCAATATTCAAGTAATTATAATAATATTAACATATAAAACCAATTACAACCATGCAAAGATTCTATTGTCAATCACGCGCATTTCAAACACAACGTTAACAACCTATTTTTGCATTTCTGTACTACTTGAGTTAGATTTCTGATCTAGATTTGCTAAAGCAAAGTACTATAATGCATTGCAATGAAAACATAAATCCTATAGCTAGCTTACAAACTACATGCGCAGTTATTAATAAAAAATAAAATATGATAGCAAGGACGACAAAGCGAACGACATGTCACTTAAATATTAATGAGTAAAATATATTAATATATGGTTAAAATGGTTGCGACAATATTTTGAAACTATTTCGAAAAGAGAATTTCTTAAATTCTTCAATGTGGTATGGTGTGGTAGCCATTTCAAACTATTTTGTAGTAATTATTCGTAATAAATGACTTAATACCTATCCTAGTTGTAGTATAATAAGATCGTTTTACTGTGAATACATTTCCTATAACAATAAATACTATATTTATGTATTGAAAAAATAAAAGTAACAGCTAATGTTAATTAATCTCACGGTTGAATATTTATAAATACAATCTATTATGCAAAATAATGGCGTATGTATTTCAACTAATGAAAGTGAACGAATCAAGACGCTGTATCAAGCGGTGAAGTCAAAACGAAAAATACTTTAAACTGTTTAAATCTTTGATATTAGCTGTAAATAACGATTCACAGGCCATTGAGCACTATTGTATGCAATTCTAAGTAAAATTATACATACAATTGAGTTACGTATTGGACTACGTCTGTCTGCGTTTGGTTTGTGTATTGAATAAAATTGTTAAACATTTTGATACTGAATACTGAGAATTAAGATAGATTTCGGAAATAGACATGCGGTGTCATATGGATATATCTTATAGTAAATATATATAATAAAATAACAGCTTGAAGAATAAAATTATTATAAAGAGTAGACAATAAATACTTAAATATTACTTTAAATGTAATACTCCTTCAATAGTAAGTAGTTAGATAATAGCCCACAAATTTTAAGTAATAGTTCAATATTAGAATTTCCCATCTTACTTTCAACAAAAATTTTCTGGGAAACAAATTCGTTTGATTAATTATAAAAAAAAGTACCTATTGAATTTAAGAAGCATTTTTACTTTCCATATCTACAAAGAAGAAGAGGGCTAGCGCTTATACATAGTTATATCTCAAGATATTATAACCTCGCGAGTTTAGTTGCATGAACTCGCTACTTTAACATCCTAATTAGATAATTTCCCTAATTTACTCTGCGTGTCTTTCTTACACTTCATAATTATCGTAGCATTAGCTTTTCACTTTAATGCAATCTTAATCTTTATAAGAAACAGTCTAATGAATATAGCTATTAAGTGACAAGAAAATGTAGCAATAATAATTTGCTTTGCTTACGTCAAAATAAGTCATGATAGTATTCAATCCGACATTTGTCTTTGTCCTATGTAATTGTATTTCAATTTAATCCTATAACAGTTTATATGATATTGTACCGTGTAGGGGCTAGTCATTCGTTCCGAGAACTAATTATTAGTTCCTACAGTATTTAGAATATTTCCTGCTAAATCGCATCATGTCACTCATTCTCAGTAAATGGAGAGCTTCATATACTGTAGACGATAGCTTCTCTATCTGTAGTTTCTTAATATTACAGAATAATTGGTGTATTATATATTAATTAGCTATAATTACTTAACGATTACTATTTAATAGTTAGATTCAATATTTCTAAAGTAATACGAAGGTTAATCGTAATGGTGAAGAGCAGTGTAGCCACATCCTGACATGAAGGACCCAGACATTATCATCGTTTTTGATCCCTTGGCGTCTGCTGGAGAGGAGGCGGAGGAAACGGTGGCAAGCATTCGAAATGCTTCGATGGCTGAATTTGAGGAGTCGTCATAACCAGAGTCAACTGAAAAGCATTCCATCGAAGTGCCCTTTATCGAGGGAATTGAGTCGAGAGGCGATGGCAGCGAGGAACTTGGAGTACTTCGGCAGTAACAAGGATTTAAATATCGTCGGTCCAACATAACTTCTCCACATGGTCCCTTGAAAATTATGCCGCAGCATGTCTTCTCACTAAATTACAATTTATCATAGTTAGTTTTACCGACATTTAATAAAATAGCAAAATTAGGTACCGTAGCACGAACAATAAATTTTGCCTTGTTTGTCTTACCGTTTCCAGAAGCTGAGATCCAAGAAACTGCTAATGGAAGAACAGTTTTCAGTAGGAAGACAGGATTTTGTACTCTGTCTCTTTCTGGACTTTTTAGACATTCTCCCGGATTTTAGGTCCCCCCGGGATGAATTTATATTTTCTTCGTCGCCAACTTCTCCTGGACTTGGAACGGGGGATGCTGCCAGACTGGAATGGTAGCTGCCACTCTCACTTGATAAACACTCCACTACAATCACAAATATTTTGTTTTATTGATAACTTATGGATAGTACATATTCTTGTACTCCAATTTGCATGAAAAAAAGATAATATTGAAAATAGACATCTACAAACCTAACACAACAATTAAATAATAATAACTTACGGTGAACGTCGTCACTAAATCCTGAAGGACTTGATTCCCTATTCCGATTAGGAATGTATAGGTCTTTCTTCATATTGTCGTGCATATCCAGAGGAATTTGTTTTAGAACGTCAGAGGAGGCCGCATCTCTCACTTCTAGACTTTTAATTTCCTTCAGTTTACTTTTCTTAACTTTGTTTATCTTTGATAGTGGTTTGCTTCCATGACCAGCTCTTGCATCTACGACCTTAATTAAAGAAACATATTTTGAAAAATTAACATACGATATGCATAATTGTTTGATTTATTAAGGTACACATTCGGATATGATATTTAATATGTAGCTAGCTTACGTGCTGCCAATTTCTTGGGGAGCCTTTTGGAAGCTTTTTCCATCTTTTTACAAGAAGTACACATGCATTGCAAATCTCGCCACTGCGGTTTTCGCCAAGTTTAAAACAGGCATAAAAATCTTCTTCATATCGTCTACTATCCGTAAATCTCGAGCTAAAAAATTAGAAATGAGGAATTAAGGACTGTTCTAAATATTTATATATTAATCGAAAAGAAAAATATATTAATCATAAAATAAATAATTACCTGCTAGATTTGGCCCTGCATATACAGCAGCCAGAAGCGGATCTATATACACGCGGTTTATGAAAACTAAACATCTTTATCGTCAAAATCCTTTTCGGGTAATTGAATTATTCTTAGGTGACATTAAGTTCTGATTGGAACGCAATCCTTCACGCAGAACGGTAGTAGTTGATTGACTACAGGAAATCTGTAATTAAAAAATCATTACAACGTTAATTTCATTTCCGACTTAGAGATTGAAATAACTAGTTCTAGTTATCAAAAAATTCATAATCAGTACATAATTAAATATATAAATGGCTTCACATAAATTTCTATATTATGTTACTAAAGATGCTAGTTTTGAAAAGCTTAAGTACAGTATAAACACAGTAGCTTTACAGTACTGTCATATTTATGCTGCAGAAATTCTTTCCTCCATTTTTCATGTATTTGCACATTTTGTATTAATATTACTGGTGCTTATGCATAATATATGTTATGTAGCATAAGCAAGTTAACCAATAATAATGTCATATTATCATTATTATGTGTGTATACTAATTCCGACTCTGCTATTGAATTGTTGGAGTCGTAGTCGTAGCTGTAGCTAGCGGCTGCTGAAAGGGTTTCGTATTCCACATTTCGAATAGGTACTTAACGTAAATGTAAGTTAAAACCGTATACTGCACTGTGAATTGCATGCATTAGTCGATTCATCTCTCAACATACTATGTAATATTATGTTACACGTACAATGCAAAATGCAATGCATGGTTTCTCTTACGAGTAGCGTGTGCTATTGTCGTCTAATTTTATTAGTATGTTGACTGAGATGCACGGTTAATAAAACTTTTTCTTTCTAATGCAACACATTGTTATAAACAAGGGAAAGGAATTAGGTATACAATATAGAAAATTTTGCAATTAGAGCTAATCACAGTAAAATTAATTCATTTGTCATTCCGACAATTGGCATTGCAAGGAAAATTTTGCAACCCGCTTTCTATATAATTACGTTTATACCGGAAGAAGAGTTTCAAGGCAATTCCTATACGATAATAATCGCTGGTATGAAATTAAATACACCGATAATCACAGTAATTTCTCGTTCATCCCTTATCATTAAGAAATTGTCAGTTTGAATGAAATAAGTAAGAATTAAGTTACATCAGTTGGCCTTGGCCATGCAATACTAATGTCGTATTTAATTTTTAATGCGTTATCATTTGCTACAGTAATTGTAAAACGATATGTACTAATTTTGGTTTTCCAGTTTTAATTTAATTTGTCGGTATTCCACAGAAGCAATAAATATTGACCTCAATAAAGAAACAAATATATATCTAGATTATTAATTATATATTTACTAAGCGAATTTAGAGCCACATGGAAACAGAAAAATGAAAATTATATCTACAGATGCAAAATGACTTTTAATATCATAGCAGTGCGTGCGTAGTTCCTTTATATGTATTTTTAATTATACATATTCCTACAATAACTATACCCAATGTTTCCGAGGGTTAAAACCTTCAAATAAATTGCGATTACACGCGTCATTATACAAATTTAGTACTAAAAGTGGAATCCACTATTCTATGATATTCAGGACCGCTATCATTTCACGTTTTCGATTGAGTTCCCCCTGATCACTTAATTAGTGGAATTGTGTAGATGAAACCTTAACAACTCTTCAGCACCTACAATATTTCACTATTTACTTGTCTGTCGCCAACTATTGTACAAACATTGCAGTAACTATTTATATTATGGCCTATCTGGTTAAGCACACCTTTCTGGCGTGACTTCATAAATGGCTAAAAACAAGCCATGAGTTAATTATAACTTATGTATTTACATAACCCAGCTTTAAAATTCTCTTCTGCATAACAATAAATAATTTTAGAAAAATAATAATCATTTGGTTTAATGCCTATCTTCTGCACTTCTGTTTTTAAAAATGACCCAATGTAGAACAGTAATAAACAAATAAAATCCCATTCACAATAGAATAGAAATTATTTACTTAAACTAATAGGCCCCAATAAATACTTAATATTATAATAAAATAAATCAATAATAAATACATATCGGTATTCTCTAAATAAAAAATCGCAGTTGGGGGAACAGTGATTATTTCTGTACGATTCTGATACAGTGATTCTTTTATCATAACAATTTACAATACATAAAGGTTGCTTTAATTGTTTTCATGTTTACACTGCATTTACATAGCGTCTGCCTGATTTGCACTCCGAAAACAAACATGTTAGGTGCTGTAACTTGTAACTGTAACAATTTTTAATCCGGTCATCAATAGATAACTAAATTGAGCAAATAGGCCTTGCCAATGCAATAGTTGGCTGTTAGTGTGACACAGAATGGAATATTTTGTTAAAGAGTAAGTAGATTGCCATACTATTTATACCAGACCTGATTCTTAAAGTTCTCACTTCTCACTCCGGTTTAATTTACATTTAGATTTTACAATTATGTACTACCGGTTAAATAACACGTATAGCTCTAAGGTATAGGTTAGGCGTTCATCTTCATAAATAAGTTATAAATACTCATTGTCAGGGATCACAATACATTGTTAGCGTAAGTTGTAAGTGTAACCATCCATCATTTACGTATATCTTTATTTCCCTTTTCATCATTAACTTTGCAAACATCAAGAGATTTGGCAGGTTGTGGTACTTAACATACCTATACTTTGTTCATCTGCATTGTATAATAGTAGTAAAATTGTATTATAATATCTAACCTAACCACGTAATATACCATTTGCTATATCTAAAGTGATTATATATATGATTAGAAGGTAAGTCTAGTATGGAAATGACAATAGTGACAGACATGCAGCTATCTCTCTCCCTACTACATTTTAAGAACATTGTATCTGTAATCTGTACTGTACTATAGTGTATAAGGAGAAATGTTTATCATGGTGAGCTGTACACTGTACAGCAGTACAGTACAAACAAACTAATACTGCATTAATGCCGCCTGGTTTATAATAGACATAGGCACATCATTATAACCCGAGAACACAGCACCATACCATAATAATAATACACACAAGAAGAAATTCAAGGTTTGACCTACTTAAAATACGATGTGAAACAATCAATGGCTCAACTACATAGTTTACTATATCTATCAGCGAATCAGAGAGAGCACAATGGAATTGTACCGTCACTAACTAACAATACACACAAGTAAATGAGCCAAGCAAAAGCAGAAGCAAGACTAGGATAGATGCTGTTAATAGTTAATAGTTATGTGATATAAAGATAAATATAAGTTTACATTACACACTTACTTATCTACAATATATATTAGTAGCATCAAACTATCAACTATCACGGCTAAGGATAATATTTACTAACTCCTTACTTTATGTGTGTACTGTATGTACAGTTCATATTATTATGCATAGATAAATAGAAGCCAAGCAGAGCAGGAGTATAAAAGTTTACACTTAAGTATTTAAATGCCTCACCAGGCCTGAACTATACAGAATGTGTGCAGATACAAATAAACACATAAAATAGCATAGTACGTTTTCATTTAGTCAGAATAGGAAGTTAAATAGTTATATCTCTATACTTATGTACTTTTGTGATGGGATGTTATAATTTCACTCGTTAGCTAATACGCAAACTACTATTACCTTCATTGTTTATGCATGACTGTACGTTGTAAGTGTGCTATTATTGTACTACTATCATCACTAGGTACATATCACAAAACTAGGCTCAACACCACACCACATCAGAAACACACAATTATACATTATACGATTACACACTGGAAAATGAGGAAACTAAAGCTAAAATCGAATATCCCTTTATTCTACTTACTAAAGTATTTATTCCCTTTCCTTATAGCATTAAGTATTTTAACACATTAAATGTGTACAGACTATAGAAGTAAAGTAAGTAACTCTGTTCTGTTGATATACTTATTATGTACCTATTCATTCCTAATCTCAATCTCTTCTGAAACTTACTACCTAATCCTTTAAAGGCCTTCGTCGAACGTCTCACTGTCAAGTCGAGTCAGATAATCTTTGGCTAGTTATAAATAGCAATCGTAACGTAACGCACTATACGAATACAAACTTGAGTGGTACCTATATGTAGGTATCTGCATTTACTTTACATTTACATGCTTCAGATATATTAACGCAGAGCTTAAGATCAACTATAGTATTACTATGTAATACTATGTATCATTTAAAGTTTAAAGAAGCGCAGGAGCGCCGCGTCTGCAAATACTTACGCTTAGGCTACGTTAGCAATAAGTAGTTTAGTTGATGAGATTCATTCATTGCAAATTGTAAGATTGTCAGTGTGCTCAGCTTGTTTGCCGTTTGTTGTTGTGTTTGTATTACATGCTGAAAAACATAACAATATGCAATACATACCGTTTAGTTTGTGTTATGTTATGTGATGTTGCCTATATCTGTATAAATACATTACACAGATTCTTAGACTACCTTACCTACTTTTTATACATTGATCATAATATATTATGCATACATATGCTACGCAACCTATTTTATGATTGCGAATGCGAATAGGTATCTCCTTTACTTATTTAGTACATTCTCTGTGTCTGGTTTTACCTAATTTTAGTTTACGTTCACGTTACGTTAGGTTAATACTGGGGAAATTCTTTTCTAAGACTACATTCTAGTTATTTGTAGTTGTGTTATGAAATTAACATTCTTAATTCGAAATTCTCGACATGGAAAAAGAATTAATAAGCATGATTATGAATGACTGACCCCGACACAAATTCGAGGTATTTCAGAATGTTCATATATTATGTATGTATGGAACAAGTATAGATTCCTGTATATACAATTATGATAATTGTACCTAATGGAGTTATGTGTCCATTCAGTAGAAAGTCTACATTGCATCATATACTAAATGCAACGGGGGCTAGTAAAATATTAAATGCTGGAATATGTTTGTGTTATGTAGTCCAGGTAAACTGTGTACAGTAATATTTCCAAGAATTTAACTGTAGTGTACATTTTTCAGCAATTCTTTCCGATATATATGTAAATGGGCTACTAATTTCAGGGAAACTACAAGCATGTATTTATTTGCATTTCCTATATGAGTGTCAATGTACTTACTTAGTTAAAATGTACTCGAACTCATATACTTATACTACTTAGGTATTTGCATTACTACTCGTATTAATCTGTGCTTCTATTGTATTATGTAAAACTGAAACCGTGAAGCCCATGGCCATGAGTGTATAGCGACAACTCTTTATTTTAACAGACATTTATTTTAACTACCTACCTACAAATATGTAGCAGAATTGACAATGCAAATAGACAAAACACACCACATAAATACATATTTACACGACACTTACTGCAACCGCATACATTTCTGTACTACCCGTTCATGAAATAGGCTAATTAAACAACTGTCAAACTTTTCTGTTCTTAAGAAATAAAAACTATTCTTTTGTAGTCACCTCAACATTTACACTTTGATTAATTGAGATCAGGAGATTGCCTTTTTAGATGGTAAATTAATCAATTTGATGTATTTATTTAGGCTCGTCGTAGAGCCTTAGGGTGTACAGTGAACCGCATGAAATGGTACAGCCAAAAGCCGGTCTGCACCTTGCATTTAGATTGCATTTAATTTCGAGAGTTTCATTTTACACACAATGCATTACGTAGAAAAGATGGAAATCGAGAGAAATTCTTTGTGTAATAGTAGTTACAGAAAGAGAGAGAGTTATAATTAGTTCTAATGATATGAATGCCACAAAAAATGCAGGCCTATGTATGCATGTAATACATACGATAAAAGATTTAAATCAAAGTCTGATTTAAATTAGACAATAGATTGAATAAGGATTACTTAGCGTAGGTGTCTATAGAGAAACAGTGATTTCAGTATAAATATTCTTCAGCTTTTTAAGTAAAAGCCAACATATAAACTACGATTTTTAGAATTCTTTAAAAAGGTAAATAATTTGCATAGATATGTTTTCACAGTTTTTACTCTTCATTGTTAAAGCATTGCTTATGGCACGCTGCAAAGTGGGCTAAGACGTTTGAATTTATATACTAATTCAATTGCTCTTGCCTTTGATAGAAATAAAAACAATTGTACAATTAATTTAATTGCTTAAGAACAGGTAAGCAAATGCCTACTTACAGACATGACACAGTAGTGTAATAATTACTGACTTCACTCTGCATAAAATGTCAAAATGGCAATCTCTAGTTGTAAATTCCTTCTGTAATGTGCAAATAAATGTATGAAATTGTTTTTTACTTTCCTACTTCTATTTACATACACTATATTAACACATCCAATCCACGTAACAAGTGCGCAGAATTTTAATGTAATAAAACTACAATGGAATGTAATAATGGCATTTAATTTGCAATAGTTTGAAAAGAGCATTCATTTAGTATAGGTAGACACGTCTGGCGAACAAGACACAGGATAGTAGTAGTGTAATAGTGAGGTGACTGATAATTCATAAAGAAAATAATAGACATAAACACAGTGACAAGGAAAAACGCCCTTTTCATGATGTTAATGGAGTAGATGTTGTCACACAATGAACTTTCGCATAGACAGCTGGAGCAAAGTGAATGGCAATCAGCTTTCATCAGAGAATGTCTACAGACACACGAAATCTTAGTCCCTACTCTAGTCTACTATGCTACTGCAGTATATGTACTTTAGCATGAATAAAAAAATAGAGAAGGTAAATAGTAAATACTGATAGTAAGAAGTAGGTAGACAATTTTAGTTAAATAAAAGTTTTCCTGACAGGAATATGGGATATAATAAGCTAAAAAGTCAATCAATTGCATTTTGTATCAAATAACAGAGAATTCTGGGCCCTAGTCCAAGAAAACAAAGTTAGCAAAGGTACCTATTAGAATTAGAGGGGATAGTTATACATTTAGAAGGACTACAGGAACTTTTCGTAATGAAATAATCTTAAGCTATCCACATAATACATAGAGTTAGAGTTAGAGCATTCTATTTTGCACACATACACGGTAGTTGTCTATTCTCTTCTTCCTACTCGGCATTTGTTCGTGTTTTTATGTGTTTTCGTCATGCACTCTACGTGCAATCAGACTGTGGCCGGTTTTATCTGGGCTGCTTGGCTTTTATTGTTAGTTGGCTTATGTATGTATGGATTATAGTACATTGTTACGTTTACGTTCCTCTATATTGCATACTAAACTATTTCTACATCGTTATTACTGCATATATATGTCTACAGAGTCTAGTCTCTACACTATACATAGTGTACTGTATAGCATACCTTAAAGCAAAAGTAAAGCTACGTTTACGCTTAGACTTTAGGCTACATTCACGTTGGGCTTCCCTATGCTGTACTTATACATAGTTTTGCAGTTGACCCACTTTTGTCAGCAACTCTGTCATTGAGCTTCTGCCCTCAAACGTCTACGAAAACTTCCACAAACCATTAGATTGCGAACAGAAAAAGGCTTGTGTGCTGCTTGTGCCTCTGTTGTACTCTACTATACTATGTACATATACTAATTTGACTCTTCTTCCAATTTTATGCTTATCCTTCGCTTTGAAACACAAATTCAGCATTCACCCGCAGTAAACCTTAAACTATATATTTACTATGCCGCTAAACACCAATTACCAGTTACTTTAACATTTTTATTCCATGTAAAGTTTTACTACACTACTATGTAGCAACTAACAATACAATGGCAACTAACATTTTGGAACAACTATATTAAAAGCTTAAAAGTAACTAAATTGGAACTCTAATAATATGGAGGGGGAATACCAAAACTGTCTCACTTAATTATTAGGTACATACTACTGTATATAGTTACCTAAAATATTGCGGCCTTTCAACAAAACAGTAAAACGGCTGTATATTTATATTGTATTATGAAATGAACGTATTGAAAGTTTTATATACAACCATTTAAATGCCACTACATAATACGGCTGAAATATTACACTAAACTCCAAAATATTGGTTTGCATGTGAACTTCATACACTAACAGTACTTTAGTCCAGTGTGCATATCAGTAAAAGTTTGGAAATACCTACTACCTACGTAATACTGGTACTCAAGCTATCATAGTTGTACGAAGTACACATTCTTATACTTACTACATACACTACAGTAGACAGAAGAGTATACTACAGAATAAGCAACATTTTTCATTTTCCAATTCAATTCACTTTTATAATCTCACTTCTACTCTCACTAATTGTAAATGTTAAATGGTAAATGACTATACAGAGCAAATCACACGATAGGAAAAAAGTTACTAATTAAAAGTTGGCGTTGGCTGAGCATTGAATTGCTTTGATATGACTTACTTAAAATGATATGGACGTGGATGCGATGTGACTAGAAGAATATTTTATCCGTCTGTTTCTATGTTCTATGTAAGTAAATCACACGTTTAGCACAATACAATACTACGGATTCAGTTCCAGTTCTGGGTAACACTTTTTTAGCAATAGCACCAATGCAATAGCAATAACAAAGTTTCACCTATTGTTAAAGAACGTATGTATGTATATATGTAATAGCTTAATTTACACTTCGTCAATTACCGAAAGTGTGAATTGCACAGATTTGACTTTGACTTGAATCCTTTCTATTTGTATGTAAGTAAGGAAATTAAGTTATAGGTAATTTTATACCCGTAGCTATGTAAATTGTATTTAAGTAAAGCAAAGCACAGAATAACTGCACGTGTGTGGCACAAGTCTTGCTTAAGAGTTTCACTGATATTCTTGAAAATGAAGTAGATTCACTTGTCACATTAATTGGACATATGACGAAGGCAGTTGGTCACTTTAATGAAATAATTGGGTGAACTGCTACTGCACTCGTGGACTTTGTTGAAGATTGAATTGAACAGCAGACTAGACCAAAGGAGTGAAGTGATGCGAATGTGATTCCTGCTCTGCTCTTGGTCGACTGCATGCAGTGAGTGAAACTCTTAACGCCGAGGACACAGACACACATTCACATAACACAAGCACAAGTAGAAACACAAAACTGAGCTAATCCTCCTGAGCAAGTTGATTGAAACTAACTGACTGAAATTCCAACACAAATAGTAGAGGAACCAGTTTCATTTCAGTTATGTACATGTACAGTGTACAGTGTACATTGAACAGTGTACTGTACTCTACTGTACACATACACACATATGAAAATACTACTACTATTTATTTTACTACAACTAACTCTTTTCAGCTCTGCAGTTGTAGTAGTTTAGCTTTAGTTGTAGTTGTATGAATGTAATGTAAAATGTACGTACGTACCATATAAGTAGTAAGTAGTCAATGTAATATTGCGAGTCTGATTTGACTTGACTTGGCTAGTCTACTAGTCTTCCTGGCCTGGCATGACACTACTACGCTTGCACTTAAATTTTCTTGTTGGTTTTGCCTTCCCTTGGAGTTGGATTTGGATTTGGAAGTGGATTCCACGAAGGAACACTAGCTAATAGACTGTAGACAGGCACTGACTACACATTCATACATACTACTATGTACTACGCGCAAGAAGCGAGAGCTTTGGCTTTATTTTACTCCCTTTACCTTCCCTTTACTAACAAAACTCGCTAAACTAACTCACAGACATACATACGGACTGAACCTTGACTTTGGCCATGCGAAAGGACATTCATTTAATTTCATACTATACAGAATAAAACTGGTACACACACATTATATACATTTATGGCTAAGCTAAAGCTAAACAAACATTGTAGTACTATGTAATAACAAAACACAACTCTATCTGTGCTACTATTATTGTACGCGCTACAATAATATTTGCAAACTTCTTTAATAAAGCCAAACCAGTATGTACTATAAGTGTAAGTATGGATCTATTATATTATAACAACATTGTGTATTGTGTACATAGTTCGCAACTATTTTGTTGTAACACAGTACAGAAGTACAGTAACATGTATAGTAGTATGTATGTAAAGTGAATTTCATTGCCTTGTCTTGCCTTGCCTTTTTTCTTATGTGATGGTATGTTATGTTACGATACGATGCTTAGTTATTTGACACACATATTCTCAGACTTCATTTCAGAACTTGAGACCAACTCAACTCGATAGTAATAATGTAAGCCAAAGAAGCTAAAGGAAATGAACAAGAAACGCGCAGCGCAACCCATAAGCTTAACTAGCAGAGGCTTAGTGTTTCGTTTAGGGTTGCACTACATAGACATACTATCATAGTATATGCCTTCGGAGAACATGCATAACATTGTTATTATGTATACAGTTTGACTTTTACTATTACATTCCTTTATACATTGTAAATATTATATTGCATTGCATTCCCACCTCAACATAACGCTTCTTCTATTCTAAAAAACTGAACCTGACATTATTAGCAATTTTGTTAGCCACTTGGCTCATTCCTTTTGTGTCCTAAATTCCTAATGGAAAATCAAAGCTAATCCACATTCGCAAGTTATTCACACTCATACATATGTATCTACAATCTACACACACACTCTATACTATTAATGCACAGAACACGTAACATACATGTACATGAATGCGGGGGATGTTCCTCAAACCTCAAACGTTTCACTATTATTCCTCTGCGTCCCACATAATTGTTGTAGCATGGATTATGTACCACCTAAACTTAACCTACTATACCTTTAAACTACAATTACGCAATGGAGTTACAATATTACACCATTGGATTCAAGAGCAAGTGTACTAATGTATGGAAACTATTTAATACTTGTAAAGTTTGAAGTACAGCATTGCAGTCAAATGTTGAACTACCTATTTGATAATCCTATGTAAAGCTGAATACGCATAATAGTAGGTACGTATTATATAAAACTACAGATACCCACTATAAATGGACTACATAAACTACTTATACTTAACGAAACTTGTGTAAAAATAATGACAAATAAACGGTTAAACCTCGTTACCTATATTTTCGCATATTATTATATTTATGCATAATGTAAAAGTATACCTCTGCATTTGCAGATAATAATAGCAATAAACATTGCTAAAACCTTCGCCACGTAGGGCAGCCTATTCAATTTAATAAATTATCACTCCAGTTATAATTTTTATTTTGAACTAATAATGAAATAACCCTATCCGCTTTATTAAATTGGATACCTCCGTACATTTACTAGTTATGCACGCATGAAATGACAAAATCATATAAGATAGTATACCAGTATTTATTTTTTTAAACTAAAGTAAGTATCATAGCATAAAATGATTTTATGATTAAAGATCCTGGAGAATGTGTATTCCATGTGAATTTGAAAATTGTGCAATTTGAAAATGAGTAAATGCCCATTCTGTGTTATTTGCTACTAAGTGAATTTCCGATGAAATTATAATTGATTCTGATTAATTAAAAATAATTAAGTCATTGCGACATGTATATTACATCAAAATTGACTAATCATTCGTGACTGATTAAAGAGGGTAACCGTAAATGTTGTGTAAGTGCTGGTAT
Organism: Tomocerus mixtus; assembly: GCA_034694165.1. Classification (NCBI taxonomy): domain Eukaryota; kingdom Metazoa; phylum Arthropoda; class Collembola; order Entomobryomorpha; family Tomoceridae; genus Tomocerus; species Tomocerus mixtus. The sequence continues at coordinate 35,342 of JAQFYC010000110.1, read as the reverse complement.
TGGCCATGAAGTTAAATATATCAATGCCATGTCACAGCGAGACAATACATTTAAGCATTACCTTGTACTTTAGCCTATAATAAAAGATGTGAAGAGACAAAAGGCATGTGATTGTGATTGCAACTATTGCGAAATATTTTTTTATTATTTATGCAATCCTCAATCCTGATATTCTTTTACTGACACATTACTTGACACAAACTATCATGTAGATTACGATTGTGCCTTTTAAATTTTAAAATCACTACATTTATTATAACTACTACTTACCTAAATAGTAATTGTAATGTGATGTATACATATTGTATACCGAATTCGTACCTAAGTTAGGTGCTTAACTTCTAAGTACATAGCACATTATGTATGTCTATAGGTAATATAAAATGTCGGCAAATTGCACAGATATATTATGTATTATTATCTTTATCAGTAAGTGTGTACAGGGATATCCATGTTTTATAAAGTAGCTATTATTTCATGGATAAAATACTCAAGATAACAAAAGGTAGCAGCTTGATACAGCCAAATCCAGTTTATGCGATACTAATCTTTTATACTGCATCGATTAAATGACTTATCTTCCCTTCATTAATTGTTATTAGAGAATGTCATGTTATAATTATAACTAAAAGAGAACAACACTACGACTACAACCTAGAACCTACCTAAGTTCCCTATTAGTAGTATAAGTACGTAAGGAGATAAATTTTAAATGCCTTTCAAATGTATAGGTAAAATGCAGTGGATTCAAGAACGCCCGCAAATCCAATCATAATAAAATAGTCGTCAACGTCAACTTCAAGTGTAGTCAAATCAAGGATCCTCATTAGCATATTTAAATGATCTGTTACTTCATATCCATGTCATAGCAGTGTAGTTCATGTAACTACAAGTACAACTACGTACCTACAAATATTGTCGTGCAATGTTCAATGATAGTAGCATATATTTAGTATTATAGTCACAGTCAAGTTTGAAGTTACCAATTTGTGTCTTATGTAAAATATCTTGACATTTCGTCAGTTAACTTTAATAGCAAGTCTCACAACAGCACAAAATGCAATTTGCAAAGTCAAAATAGGTAAGAGATATAGATAGCTATAAGGTAAATAAATATAACTTTAGACATGGGTTTTCATGTGTAACTCAATCAGTTCACTCATGCATAATACTAAACTATCAATCTAATCGAAAATAATATATATAGATATAGTATAATAGAGATTTCACTACTTATTGCAAATTAATGGCTATTGGCACCGGTGAATAGCTGTTTGGTTATTTTGCATGCACGATTGCTAATTTGCAACAACTACGCATAGGCACTAGTATAATACAATACAACAGATATGTTATGTTTCTTGTGCCTACTAAACAACTTTTTAGATAAGATAACGTAACAGCGACATTCTAAAAGGAAATCCCTCATTCATAATTGAAAGACACAATTTTTTCTTTCTTCAAATACTATCGAAGAACACGGAAGTTGTAAATCAGACGCTAGGGAAATCAGACCAGGCCAGACCAGTTTTGATTTCTTTATCGATAACAACACAATTGTATAATTGTTATTAAGTAATGTGTTTATCGATATTAGTAATCATTTGATTATACTTAGTTTTATTTCTAGCCTACATAGTTGTATACATAATATCCATATTTTACACTTATCATGAAGAAATTCTTACAGCCAATATACAAGTGTAAATTTCACGCATAGTGAATGCATTTCATATACGACCCATATGCAGTAGATAGCACATGTACCATTTGATCTTTTCTGGTAGTTATCAAATGGAATGCTAAATATATAAGATTTTTCTTTGAGAAATTCGTGCCCGATTCAAAAGAAATAGTGAGCATTTCTCATTTCAATTTCAAATGAGAATAATATTAGGTATTTGTAAAATATTCACATTTACGTAGGTCGCTGAACATTTTGAATGAAAGGGAAACATCCTACGAACTTTTAATATACACGTGTCTTGTTTACTAATTACATAATTTTAATGCATCTGTATACAAATTTAATATTTAAAAGAAGCTCCTTCACAATCAGATATTTATTCGCCAGCCGACAAATGTTACACAATATAATTATATATGTAAATTCACAATATAGTGAAAGTGTCTTTGACAATTAAAAAAATAAAAGCTCATTGTTAGTAGTTATATGTCATTTGTAAACATGTATTACAAAATTTAATTCTTCGCAATATGAGAGATGAAACTATTTAGCCATATTTATGTTTCTATAGGTAGATAGTTACCTACTCTAATAAATACCATAGCCATAGATTTACGTCCACTTTCTAAAAGTAAAGTAAATAAGTTTATTAATAATGTACCTGTAGTAATCGCAGAATGTAATCGTAAAGGAGAAACGCAAACCTTTTTTATAGACAAATGTAGATGAAATGCGGTATAGTATGTGGTAAAAGTAGAGTACCTAAACAAAGCATAAATATCTCAATAGTAATACTTATAAGCAAACGTAAACGTAAACATTATAAAAAGCATCTATTTGATTAAACACAAAGTAAGAATACAAAAAAAATATTACTAGCAGTTTACCATGTATTTATACAAACTTGTATTTATACAAGTATAAATATCAAAATCAAAGGCACACTACTACATACCATACTACATATATAATGTACCTATGACACAAGGCTGAAATATTGCAAAAAATATAGTATTATTGCAGTGCTATACATAATTGTTAATCACTAGGTTAGCAGACCTGAACTATTTATTATGTAGTAGCATGTAATGTTAGTGCAGAATAATGTAGGTACGTAATGCCTAGATGGAGAATAGAAAAGGTCAACTCGGTCAACTTTCTTCGTTGTATTTTTAGTCACAGTCACACATGCACTGCACTATACAGAATAGAACATGTTTGCAGCTACGGTTTTTTACAGTCGCTTGCATTATTATGTCATGTTATACACCAAGTTCTAGGTCAGGTTACCAACAAGAGTATAGTACTACCATATAGACCACCAAATTTCGGGTATACATATTTATTTATAGTTAAACATAGTTTCTGCAGTAGACCTAGTTTATACGCTCCAAGGTTTACGTCTAGATATACTACTATGCTATTACATTATTATAATGTAATGTAACTTACTCTTCCTATATTATTAAAAAATGTTTCTTTTCAGTTGATAAAATAAAATTTTCATCATTAAACGATATAGTATTTATTAAATAATTTTCTAGGTAGAGGCATAATCATATCGCAATGGCAGCAAAACTACTAAACTAAGAAACAAGCTTAAGTCAGATGCATAGCCTAAATTCCGTTGCTGGAATTACCTAACTTTAAATTGTAGATACGTACGTCTCTTACTGTGGCTAATAGTAATTAGTTAATTAGGTATAGTACGTAGATACTATAGCATTTACTTGTACATACACTGTTCGTTATTCAAACAAAAAAGGAATGAAATATTAAAAGCATCCCCATAAAATGGTCTTAGTACTTCCATTTAGTATTTTCAGTACACCACACCGTAAGTTTGATTAATTTCACGTAAATTATTAAATACTTATTTGGTTTTAATTATGCTGAAAGGTACCTAATGTCTAAAGTTACACATCGCTAAGTTAAAGTATACCTATAAGCACACCCAGACAGCAAAAATAGTTACTCCTTCAATTACAATCAAATATCTGTAGTTGCGTCATAAAAGTATTATAATAGTACATGCAGATATATAGGTATATAAATTCATGGATGGTATTATTATACTCATCCTAAAAATTTGTTGATAGCGTATACCATATTTAATGTGTAATGCATAGAAACATATTGAATGATATACTATAACGTACTTATGTGTAGCGTTTTTCTCACTTTTATTTCAGCCTTGCCAATTTCAAGGCAAATGTCGATGTAATTGTGTAAGAGAAGTATATCGTTCTATCTGTAACGTAAGTATGAAGTATATGCGCTAACAGACTACTGTTGTCAGTCAACAATAGTCAACATGCTCACGATCGCAAGTATGAACAACTCTATGTAATATAGCACATGTTTGTAAATTAAATAGTAAATACTGTAAAATGCAATGTAAATACGTTAACTCTAAAATACTTACTACTTCATACTTATAATATAATGTACGAGAGTTTATTTTATTAGCAAACTGACAAATAAGTATAATAATTTCCTACTGTTGTGTATTATTAATTATTACCGTCTACAGACAATCCTTTCCGATGCTACTTCTTTCTAGAGTCTAATAAATTGTCTTCAGCCTCATTTAAAGCTATTTCTGTTAGTAAAGTAATGGCAATAAAGTATCTAAACATAAATAGATGAAATGACATGTTAAATACCATAGCACATTAAATACCTGAAACTTATACAAATATGTAGCAGTTGTTTCTACAATTTCCTATTACTTAATATCAAAGGAAAATGTGGTTTACATAAAGCAAGTCAAAGACTTTATAATGACTTAATTTTGACAAATTAAACAAGGAAAACCTTTCTAAAAGCTTAACTTGAAAAGCAAACTACTCATTCGTTTGCATAAGTATTTAACGTGTATAAATGTACCCAGTTACCATGTAGGTACTGTAGGTACTACAGACGGATACATAGTAGGTACTGAGACTTGGCTGAGGTTAAAAATATTTTGTGTACGAAAAGTAGACTAACTATAATTATAATAACTAAACCCAGGCTAGACAGATAGACAGACAGAGCAGCAGACCTGCAAACCAGCAGATATAATAAGTATAAATGTAATGCAATGGGTATTTTATTAACTCGACGCCTGCCTGCTGTACGGGATTCACTCACATTACATTCCTGTTACCTATACTTAAACTTACGTTTCGTGATTTACTATCTCTGCGTCTTGTGTCCGTCGGCCTTTCAGACAACACATACAGAATAATAAATCGCCATCTCGCTGCTACTACTGCCGTAAAGATATTATTATTGAGTAGTTGGTGGCTGAATCAAGAAATATTAATATTAGGTGTACTATACCACCGTATATTGTACTCATCATCTTCATGTGTGTCGGTAAATATTCATTCTTAATGCATACATGTAAACAGTATACTTACAATTATATATTTCTACATACTAGGTAAATTAAAAGATATAAATATACGTTTTTCCCAAACCCACGCCAATTTACAAAGGATACTTCCAGGTTTGGACCAGCAGTGCCATAAATAAGCAACCCTGTATATAAATCTTAAGCATTACTTAAGAATGTAAGAGGTTTTGGATCCTAATAGTGAAAATACGGTAATCGTCTGGCCTGTCTCCTTCCTCTCCTTTTGCTCTGGTCTGGCATGCAGCAATTCGTGCCTTCCGACTCCCGTACTACTACTACATTTCTGTACAGTGAAATAAATAGGTCAGCAAGTCGCATCACATTAACTCTCTAGATTTTTCGGTTCCTCTTCATACATTCAACTTATCTTATCGTTACTGTATTCTTCTAACTTTAGCTCCTTATTATTGCAATATGGGGCTACGGAATGCAGAACTATATACATAGCTATACATGAATTACAATTTCACACCAGTCATAGTCATAACTTATAGTATCTGTAGTAGTATGGCTGGGTATCTCACTCTGCCAAACTACCATACATATTACAACTACAAGGAAAATGACAAAGGTAAGTGAATTTGAGGTAGATATACAGATAAACTGTGATATATCTTTATATCACTTTGGGCCTTTGGGTAGAGGATCCTTTTGTAGCCACAGTGCTACACTACGAAATATATGTAATAACATGACATTAGATTTATTTAAGCTCACCCCTATTGATTTTACAAGCTATAAAAACTGCACACCCAATCCAGTCCACCTAACCTAACGTATGTAAGTGTAAGTCAGTGAAAATATAAAGCAATAGTCGAATGGTAACTTCTAGTGGTATGGTAGTTGTAGTGGTATGGTATGGTAGAGAAGATAAGTCTTGTCGTTCGTTCTCTATCTCTCTATCTTCACATCTCATCTATCATCTATTCTACAATTCAAACGGGAAGAAAAGGCATCGACTCGTTCACGAAAAAGGAGACGACGCATAGGTTGTAGTTGTAAGGTAGAGAATCTACTGAAGAAAATATTCGAAAGCTTAAACTTTCCCGTTTCCCATTCTGTTCCATTGTAGAGAGGAGAAAGTCTGACGCAGATAGGCGAACAAATAGAAGATTGTGTCGTGTAGGAGTGTAGGAATACGAGTGTGGGAATAGCTGACTCAGTAAATGGACAGATAAGTGCAGACATCGCACAGATAGAAGAACAAACTGCTTATAGCTTCTCAAAGACTAAAATCGCTATACACGGAGATTGCATTGGGATGGAAATGCCAATGTAGTGATGAGTGCTTTCTCCTTTCTCTTTACAAACTCAAAGTCTAAGTCCGAATCAAAGCCATCTCAACTTTTGTAATTTAGAAGCAGCATTAAGGCTTAAGATTCAAGATACCAAACAAATCAAAAGATTTATGAGGATATATATATTGGAAGATATATGTAAACTTCCGCCTCCAGAATCCAGAAGTCACTCTTCTGTCGGCAGAACTCATTCTTGTCAAATATAAATTAGACCTTCAATTTCTTTATTAATTAGCATATTTTGAATACTAGATGGAAGATAGCAAATGCCTATTTAATAGGTGGATTAAGAGGGTATGTAATTGAACCTGAAAGGAGTAATTGAATCTTAGTAGTACGTATATAAACTAAAATAGGACTAACTACCTACTTTTCGTTGTCATTGAATGAACAAGTGCGTCATTAATTAAAATAGCTTTATAAACTCGGCAGGGTTGAAAAGAAAATACAGACTCTATTCATAAATATTAAGATTTATTACGTACATAATATAGACTAATTATAAGGAGGTTATTATTTATAATTAGCAAAATGTTTATATGATGACGATGACGTAGGTTAAGCTTTTCTTCCGCCCACACTTTATCCCTATAATTCATATTTTACATGCCTAATCGATGTAATGAGCATATTTGTACCATATGCATAATACTATTAATGATGTGTATGCTACTTAAATATCAACATTTGCAATACTACTAATATGCCAAGTAAATGTAAATATTTCTCCAAATCTAATATTCTTGGCCCTTCACATAAATCAATAATAAATTACTTATTTCTTACTCAAATATATGCATAAAGATAAAACAAAATATGTACCTAATTCAAACTATTAATCTTGCAATATGTAGCTAACCAAGTGACAAAGCCATTTGGCTTAAAAATACATTTACGAGGCAACACCCAAAAATTGTGTATCTACATAACGCTGAATATTTGTTGTCCAATTCTGCATAAATTGCATGTATAATTATATTTTAGTAAGGTAATGTGGAGGATCTAAATTACCTAAGCAACACAGTTACACATTAAAATGTAATTACATAATGGCAATTATGTAGGAGCAAGTAAGTAAGTAGTGGGATTAGGATATTTAATATCCTCATACTCGACTACAGCCTACCATATCTCATTCTAATTTGAATTAATCTACGCATTATTATATTCGTTGGACCCTATATGTCACGAATTCTATCAGGAAAGCATTTGCTTAGGGAGCAACTCATTTAATCAAACATAATCGTATTCTAAATCGTAAAATATTATTAGAGTTAGCGATAGATCTCTACATTTGTTTACCAGTTTTTGCTTAAAATAGCAGTTAATCTAATTTGATTCTAATCCTATTAACTAGAGTAAAGACTGCTGACAGCAGCAGTTTCTACTGGTCTAGAATTAAACGATATTCAATAACAAACTCACCAACGCCAACAGCAGAAATGCAATGTTCAACGAAAATGCGTGGGAGGCGGCCACAGTAAGTGAAAGTTTCTTTTCTCACAACAGCAATGAAGAAATTCTATTTCTGTCTGTTTTTGTTGTGTAAAATGTAATGTTTATTTCTTCATTAATAAAATAATTACACATCTTATTTGTAATTGTGGATTTAATATTCAAATTTTGAAGCAAAATTACTTCTTTGGCTGCAATATTTATTATCTGAAATTGCATCTCAACTGGGTGCACAGAAATGTCATCTTTGACCTGACCTATATTTATTATTCAATCTGTATACCCAGTATAAATGCTTAAGGATTGCAGACTAAAATAAAATTATAGCTGACAGGAGTAAATACTGTACTACCTACGCTTTTCATGATGAACTGGAAATTAGTATTTACTGAAGTGTGACTAATATATCGTCCCATTACACCGAAATAGCAAGGAAAATGTAGGAAAGTGTTCGTACATACTACATACGCTACAATCATAGCACAACATATGCATGAGAAAGTTTTCTAGTTTTTGCGTAGGCTTCGCAATGACATCATTGCAATGTGGCATATTGGTACACATTTTGATATATCACGCTCGCATGGAACAGTTTTAGTTTTTAGAGTTTAACTTATACAAGGAATAAAGCAATCAACATGATCGTCACGTTGTGTTGTCGGTAATTGCCTAAGACAATATGCGCACACAGAGTTACTCATTCACCAATCAACCTACTGAAACTCAACCTAAACTACGTACGTACGCAATAAGTACTACTTGCAGATAAAATGCAATTTAATACGGGGCTTCTCTGTTTTGCGTGGCCAAGCTAATTCTACCAGTTTACTACTATGGCATGCACTAAGCACTACGAACGAAAATGAATCAGAAAGTTCACGCGAAAGGATTGCGTCATATTTCTTGTGTTGTACTGTACATACAAATATAAGTTATACTAATATATAAGTAATTCACATGTGTATACATGATACAAACTGCTAGCTAATATACTTATAGTAATAAACTGCAAATGAATGAAAACTTATTACTATTCATCTTAACAAGAATTCTGGAAAAGGAAACCTTACTTCCATGTAAGTAGGTATTAAGTATCTCTTATCATTAGTTCATTCTCGATTTTATGCTGGGTGACGTCAGTAATTGCCTTATCACGTATTTGTAATAATTATGATAAGCCGATCTTCTTCATACTTATGTGTGTAATTTTATTAGCATTCATAAATAGCAAGATGAAGTTTAACATTTCCTGGGTTTTGTTTCATCAGTCAAGTCTCATTTTTACACTAGTATATTTTTGGGGATTGTGATTTGTTTCTATTTGCATTTATAAATACATAATACAAAATCACCACCCTGTATATTTTTCAATAGACGCTTTAACAAAAATGTCGTGTGTAAAAGTATACACTACAAATGAGCAGTGAATGGAGAGTAATTTAAACAGTCCTCTATTCATTATTTTGAATGGGTGGACGGATGGATGGATGTAGTGTGGTTCGGATTGGCTTGTGTATGTACAATGTACAAGTAGGGGATTATGCAATGTTTGCTATAGAAAGCTAATGGCAGCGAAATGCAAGAAAGTTGCAAAGGAAGAGTAAATGATGAAAGAAGAGACGAAGGACAGCCAAGTGTGCCAATGAATATCAGGGCAAGGGAGCTGTGCATGCTATAGCTATAGGCTCCCAGTTTTGGCAATTGAAAGAAGATGAAATCAGGCCCGAGCCAAACCAAGTCAAGCCACATATACATAATACCAGACCACGCAGAAAAGCCATAGCAGACCAGAAGTGTTCAAACCGGGCAGGCAGATCAGGCCATGGCCATTACAACCAGAAACAACATTATTATATCTCAAACCTACTATCTATTGTATAACTACAGATAGTACACTAGTACTAGTAGGAAATACACTATGCATATTTGTATACTTATAATGTAGACTACTATTTTGTAAATATCAAATTATATGCTGAATGCAACTTACACTCGCAATTTTCTTAATATTAGAGCATTCTAAATTCAAAACTGTATATTGTAGTCCGTAAGTCATGTACAAATACATAAGTAAGTAGATTGGCTTTGCTTCCACTTCCACTCCAGTAGTGCATAATAGTAGTCAAGCAAAGGATTATACTATTGTACATGGTTAGCCGAAAATGTGAAAGGGCAAAATGAAAGGCTAGTCAAGGGAATGGGAGACAAATCTAATATTACACTATGTAGGTACTTAAATACATTATTGGGTTCATGCCTATAACTATGTATACTTGAAACATATTATCCCTTGAATATCTATCTAAGTATATATATGTACTAGAAGTGTTTCTCGCTATACTCTATCCAGTAGATTAGGAAAAGGGTTATATTACATAACTTGGGATGAGGATTGTACTGTTCTACAGTCCAAGGATACATTTAGTATAAGGAAGAAGATCGGGAAGCATAAACGCGTAGGTACCAATGTAGGTTACGGAAGTCTGAATGCCAAGCCAAGTCTTTCCTTCTTGTTACCGAAAAAATTGAGCGGAGAGCACGTGTAGACGGGAGCCCTGTTGCCGCTACAATTTCTTCACTTCACTTGGTGAGTCACACGAAAACCCGACGGACAGACAACTTTCCTCTGCATACATAGTACATAGTCTACTTAGGTACTCCAGGCCAGGCCACCGAAATTCAAGGCAACTCACTCGGATCGGATCAATCCCGGTTTTCCTTTCGGCTCGGTAGGCACACTCAGAATGGAGCAGTAGTAGTAGTACTGGTAGTAGAATGGAAATACGAGATCGTGTAGCGACTGAGTTTGGTTGGGAGATGCTTTATTATTGTGTTTCTCAAAAGGCAGTCTGCTGTGCATTTCAAATGCAACGCATACTCTCCTACGACTTCCTATCTACCTTCTAGTACGAGTACGACTATTTCAGGCACTACACACATAACCACACGAATCAACATCTCTTGTTCTATATATATCCTAATGATTCTATATATAGAACCAATACCACCGTTCTTAAACTTATCATCAACAAAATCCATATGAATACCAAACATACACATATCTACAGTAGCTGCTCTCCTTTTCGTATCCAAAGACTAATCCCAGTATTATTATTGCAGTATGTATTTGCTACTTATAGACCGCTATTATTAGTGTGCATAAATTTGGGAACCTAATACCTAAGAGTTATTGTACTTACTATATTCGATGTGCTTAGGTACTCTCAACGTAAATCTCCAGGAGATATCATCGAGCCAGTGAATTCAGTGAAAACATTAGCTTGATTTACAATTTGTATTTATGTTTTCTATTTAATTATGTGGAAATGTATTCCTTTACACAATATCAATTGATGTGACACATGAATATAATGACACAATTGGCATAGTATGAAAAACAGTTTGTATTATTAGGATTTAAAAATACATACAGCTATTTACTCTACTATGGAGCATAAATATTTACTCCAGGGACGTTGTTGTACGATGTGTATGTGTACGCAGAGGGTATTGTGGTTAAAATACATCTGATGAGACATGCAACTACAACCAGTAGTGACAATAATTTAGTGCCACAGAACATGCTTACTTTCGTTAGATTGGATAGTAGGTATATATGTAAATAGTTTTACAACCATTTCATCCTTAGTTAAGTAAGCACATGTACATTTAGGTAGTATGCATGCACAGCTCTATTTCTATTATTACACAATACATGCAAGTTGGATGGGAAAGGAAAAAGAAAAGTTTGTAAGCACTACTATAAACACGTTGACTTTACGCACACGGTAGCTCGTGTGCCCATGCCTCGCATCTCCTAAGTAAATGTGACGTTAACGTGACCGACTGATCGTGAGTTTTATGTTCGTTACATCACACTCACCCAAGGCGTCTTTTAGCCATACCTGTGCAATATTTTTCACTAAATCTCTCCCTACATAAAACACTACATTGCACGAAACTGAATTGCCTATTTAACTATAAAGAAAAAGCACAATGTTACATAAAGAGAAAGTTCCCATAGAACTGATACCTACCTTTCAAACAGCCCCATGCAAAATCACCTTACTTTCGGAGGAATTTTATATGTAGACTATAGGTGATCTATGTAGTTTGTTCACAAAGTACCTATTGTTAAGTACAATAAATGCATTCCTTATAAATTCAGTTAAATGTTATGAAAGTTTCCGAACATTTTTGGAAAAGAGTGTTTCATGAGATACATTAGATTTTGGAATATGCATTAAAAGAGTCACCAAATGCTGCAACTAGTAATATAAATACTTACTACAGATATTTAAGTAGGGATACATGAATACTGATACACAAAAGGATATTAATCAAAACAGGATTGTCTTCACTCTCTGTCTTCGCCCTAGTTCATGAGATTGTATGAAACAAGTATAATAAATATTCCTTCTTTCTTGCAAAATGGAAATAAATAGAATAAAAGAATAGGCGGAGGGATGCGGCAATATGTCAAAAAAAGATATAAAAGATAATATTGCACTCAACAAAATATTTCGTCGAGAGAAAGTTTAAGGGTAAAAGAAGTAAGTAATATCGAAAGAGAAATACCCGCTTTTTTGCTCCTCAATGTTCTACCCACTCAAACAACATGACCTTAAGCATGTTGATATCCATATGGCAAGGTCCGTTGGGTTATTATTGTTGTAATATCACAAAAGGCTTAATAATACAATATTTGTTTAACGTTACATATAATTAACTGCAAACCAAGAAGCTGCATTATTAAATGGAGAATGCAGCCCACTATTCCTTGCCATTATCTCAACCTTACGTACGTATATTATTACATAGTCTATAGTATCGTATCGCCTACGTGAAAATATCCTTCACATTATTATGTACATAATGTTAATGGCCAGCCGGGGATTTTGGATAGTGATACCACCGGGTGACTTGACTGGCGTAGTGTTGCGTGGGTTTATTATGTAAGCAGTAGGAGTAGGAGCAGGAACCTAACTCGTATCTGTAGAATGCATAAAAGTATATCACATTACCATTTTAGTCTCTATGCAATGCAACCGCACGTCCTTAAATGTTAAAATTGCAGTAAATGAACGTCAGACTGGAGAAAGAATCACCTACAGTTTCATGTTTCGGTGAGGAGAGTGCGAGTGTCTGTTCGACAGTTCGTCTCTATCGCTATCGCTTCCCACGCAACGCACGCCTGCCCGCCCGCCTGTCTTCCTTTTGACTTTCTCTCAAACATTTAGTGGAGAAAAGATCTCCAGGATGAGTTGCTGTAGCTGTCTGCTCTTGTATGTGTGTCCTGTGACGCTTTCCCTTATGGACTATACCGATTTCTCCAAATCTCCCTTAGGAGTTCAATTCACTAGCTGGGTACACAAAATATAACATCTTCCTCCACCATTTTCTTTGCGTTATCCTGCTCTGGTCTACTTGCTTTTCCATGACTTGTATCTTATTGTGTAGGTAGGTAGTGGTAGTAGGTGATTTGATTCCCTAGCTTTGCAATGGCTTTATCTCTTTTTCATTTCCATGCAAATAATCCACCTTGTTTTGTAGAGATGTTTTGTATATGCAATATACATAATAGAAATGTAAAAGTAGAATCACAAACAACTTTCTCGCTCCGGTCTTACGTTTCGTCTGTCTCTGTCTGCTTTATCTTAAGCTGAATAGGTAAGGAATATGTCCTCAAAGAGCAGGCTACATAGAAAATTCGCTTGTAAGTAATCGCTAAAAATTACTTACTCGCTACACAGAACAAGACTGCGAATGTTGTACCGAAAAATAAATTACAATTATAAAAACATTGAATGCGAAAGCATCTAATTTTTTTCAGCGTCGCATATAGTGTATAAGCTGTAATGTTTAGTTACAGTTTATCTTACTTCGTATCTGTGTTCATGCAGCAGAAACCTTTTTATACTGACTTTTTCCCCATTTGCCAAGCCAGAAGTAGAAAGAAAGAACGTACATATAAGTAAGTATGCATGATGCATGATGCTACGTTAATTTTACTCCAGCAATCTCATGTCCCTATTCCCACAACGCATATTTGTATTCTTCTTCCTCCACATTTGAATGGATCATCTGTGTTTAATAAATACTTTGTTCGCACCCATAGCTAAGCCTTACATTACATTTGTATCAGTATCCCTGTACAAGAACTAATCCCTAAATACTATCTAATGTAACACTAAAAGGACCACTTAATTTGTATTGTAGTCCCAGACATGTTTTTATGTCAAATGGTAATGGGAAGCACTTATGGGCCTATGTCGGATGTGTTCCCCCGAAACAAAGCGTACAAAAACATATCTGAATGTGACGTCATCTTAAAATACAGATCTCTTTTTTAGTTCTTTCCTCATCCCAACTAATCCTACATAATGAAAAATTCCATAGAAAATTCGTGTGAACGAATACTGTATCTTTCAAGCCGGAAATACATAAACCATTTATTTAGTTTTCGTGTGTTACATTTTTAAAACTTGTTGTCAAAATAGCTTTTCTTATTCTTAACAGATTTTAGCTATTATTTCGACATAGTTTCCAGTTTTGAAGATGTTGATTAAATGGAAACTACTAACTAGTATAAATAGCAATTAGTGAAGGAGCTTATTGAACTTAGAGTACAGAAAGACATTTATTTTGTATCAGTACATAGATAAGTGTGGGTATAATCTACGCAAAGTAGTTTTCCACGAGATAAGTTAATAATGACAGTGAAGGTAATTAATGAGTAAATAATAATATCTATAATCTATGTACGTATTGGGATTATGGATGGATGGAGAAGGATTAATGAAAAGTTAGTCCCTCCTACAACTCTACTTGGACTACCTACTACCTATTCAAGTTCAAGTTGGGCATAGTTGTCTACAGTAAAGTGTAGTGTAGTGTAAGTGTAGTAGTTCTGTTGTCTTGAGTCTTTGTATGAGTCTATACGGCGGCCAAGGCTTTAAAAGACTCTTGTCTGCTGCTGGCTGCACGAGAATTGTACTTCCCCTGTGTCAATGAACTTTGATCGCTATATAAGTATATACATAATACATACACAACACACATGCACTAATATGCTTCCCCTTCTCCATCAGACTCACCAAAATTGAAGATAAGCTTTTATACCATACACTACATACACACAGAGTTTACAGAGAACACGAGAACGACTGACTGAACTACTGACACTATGACAGCCGGAACTAGGAAGGAAGTATATTTATAAAATACATACCAAGTTCCCCTCTTTCACCATTTATCCACATCACTACTAAATTCTATAAGCATTATACAGATTATTATAGCAAATTTTTTAGTACTCTACATGTTATATCATTATAACACCTATTTTATTTTCCAAGTAAGTAGCAGTAAAACTTCTGTATATACATATAGTAGTATCTGGATGGATCAAAGTAAATATATAGAACTATGGACAAAAAATACAAACGATTATGATATTGTTATTTTGGTGTGACTAAGCCAAACTATTTTGAGCCAACCATGCAATGTTAGCTGTGATGTAACTGTATGGAATACACAAGTCTATAGGAACTCCTTTGATGTATAGGCATATTAAAATTACACAGATTCACGAATTCGTGCATAGAGAATGAAAACAAAAAGTTCAAAAATATTGGGTCAATGAGTGAGTACCAAGTCATGAAAGCCACAAAGCTAAAAATAATTTAGAAATTTCTTGTTTCATATAATTGCAGTACAATATTATAATACAGTACATCATTAAATTTCCGGTAACAAAATTGCCATGGCCATGTATTTCTTACTGGTATAATAATGAGGAGAAATAATTAGTGGTCATGAACTAATGAATACTCATCTAGATACGCATCTATTCCGTTATATAGTTTGAGCAAAATTCAGTGAGATGGATCCCATCCACGAAATTTGATGGGAGAAGCATTACAGCATGGATGGTAAGGTTTGTAGAAAACCTATGCTTTGAGTATGTAAGTATAAAGGAGAAAATAAAATGGCTACGCACTTTCCCGATCGAGATTTTATTTTACACAGTATTTCCAAAGTTTATTATTTCTTTAGATCTTTACGTACGTAAAATATAAATATTCAAAAAAGGTTTAACATTGGTACATATGATAATAATGATCTTTTTTTCTTACTACTCACAAGGAATTGAATTTTCCGGAGAGTTAAAGTTTAAGTTAAAATATTTATTCCGCTTACTCTTGGCTAGCAAAAAGTTTTCAGTTTCTCAAGCATTTAGCCTCAAGCTGTCCTACAAGGTACATAAATATATTCCTTTTTAAACGATAAAATAAGTTATTATTTAGTAGGTATTAGGTATACACTGCATATAAACACTCTTCAGCTAATAATGCTAACAGTAGTACATACGCAGGTATCACTACCTGAATAGTAATTGTGTCAGTCTGTCAGTACACATAGTACATATAGATACATGTTCCTGTGGTACAAGGTACACACTTTACACATTCGAAAATGCCTGAAGAGTCAGATGAATTTATTGCCTTGGGGAAAATCTTGTTGGTCCAGCTTTGATCTCATTATTTACTATATTTACCTGTCTGAATGTTATGAAGAATGGTTGTTTGGAATGTGGGTTGAGATTTTACATTCGGTTCTGCTGTGTATCTTTATTGTATAACGTAGCTTCGCACTTGTAAGCATTCAACTTGCAAGTAGCAGTAGCACCACATCATATCAACATCAACTAACCATCTACGAATCCGTTACGTTACTTGCACTGCCATCGAATTACTTACTCCTTCGTCATAACTTTTCTTGCTTGACGAATGTAAGTTTGCATGGTTAGCCCAGCATGGCCTTGGCATTTCAATAGGAAAACCCCTGAAGGAAATGTTTCATTATCATTGTCAGATACTTAAAATGAATTTCTCAAGATTGCGATTCTTTGCCAGGAGAATGCTAAAATAGTGTCTAAAAGTATTTAATGAAGGTATGTATAATACGAATGAATCATTTATAGTATATTGTTACTTATTTTGTTAAGATACTGATAGACCTGGATCATTTTTGTGTAATTCTTCAAAAACAATTTCTATGTAAATATTTATTTGGAGCTCCATTGTTATTATGTCCGTCGAGTGAAATACTGATACAATTTCTAAATTAAACTGCCCATTGTCTGTACCTAATTGATTTTATTCTTGCCCTACTTAATGTTTACCTAACTGACGCAGTGAGTATTAAACTTATTATTATGTGTATAAAGTATGTGAGATACAATTATTATTAGAATAGGAATAGATACCTACCTTGATTAATATTTGGATACTAGCCCCGCTGAGTTATGTATTGGAAAAGCAATCAATTCCCAATCCCACCTCACAGAATGAATATTACCGGTCCATGTCATTCACCTCGTTTGAAAGCATGTCTTATTTCATTGTATGTATTCCCTCCGTTGTCTGTAACACAGCTGAAGCTGCAACTTAAGTGTTCAGCCCCCTGCAAATGAGTGGACCATTAATATACAGGTTATGCTTCATATTAATAAATAATACCATTACCATTATGAATAGTAGCCAGCAGAAAGATTCTAGTATTTAAAGCTTCCAATTGTACATCATCATAAACACTAGTGTTTGTATTTGGTTAACACTTAAATAATAATGCAACCATGCTACTTATAATTCTACAAATACAGTTGCCACTACACCATACATACCACCATTACTGAAAATGTACGTTGCGTAGGGGAACACAAACTAACTAAGTTTTAACTTAAATTAAGATAATAAGAGCAGGTTGAAGTTGAAACTGACAATGACGATTGCATGCAGCCACATGAACGAGTATTCTGTTCTGTTCCTAAATAAATGAGAATGAGATTTCCCTGCATTTTGTAATAATGTCAGCGAAACGATGCACATTACCAGAATAAAGCCATAAGCACACTTTGCTGCCACTTACACTTACAGAGCTTGACTAAGATTATTATTAGGCATATTTAAGCATAAGAGACTAATCAGACTAATTTAAATCAAACCGGATTGCGACTCATGTATGCGTATTCGAATACAGTTTAACTTTCCGGAGATTTTATTTCAGTTGCGTAGAAAATATTATTTCCTTACATAAATATTCTTGAAAATTACAGATTCAATGTAATTGTTAGTATAGGTTATCTACAACATAGGAGTTGCCTTGAAATATAAGTATAAAGATACACCACAGTAACCATTAGTCGCGGAAAAAATCTATATCGCACTTGCGATTAGAATAATAGTTTATGTAATTTGATTACTTCTCAAATATTCTCATGACATTGGTTTTAATACACGTAGGTAAATAAGACCTACTAAGACTACACGTGTCAACAACGCAATTCTACAAATTATAATAATAAATCACAACTCTTATCCATAATGATGGGAATATAGGAAATACCATGATCGTGAAATTAAATTTTGTGTTTTATTATATACATATATTCCAAGTTTATTATTTTAAGATTATTTCACTTTAAACCAAGCTAAGCTGCATACCTACTGGACAATAAGAAGGAAGTAAGCTTTGGAGTCTCGTGTAGAGGATGAATTTACAGGATAAAAGAATGCTTTAGAGGGATAAAATATGTAATAATAATCTTTCTTCCGTGTTTAGTCTACTTAAAAATCTATAGCTTCATTTCTAATCATAATTCTAAGCTGATATTTAGCATAATACTATGTACCTATATATATATACTTTTAAGTGAAGTACAAAGATAAGTTAGTTGTGCTGAGAACACGTGTCTGTTCCACAGATTCCTATTCTGCATTTATTGTGTAGAATGTCTCCAATTTTTAATCCATCGATTAGTGCCGGAAATAAATGGAAGCTCGCTACAGTGGAGTAGGATATTTTTTAAGCTACCGATTTTACTGCTTGACCCAATTAAATCAATCATTCTTCTGTCTTTTGACCTCTACCCAATATCCTGAGGGCACTACTTACTCACTGTCGGCAATCCTGTTACTTTACAAAATTAATTCAAAAGAACTTGATCACTTCCATTCATCCCATCCGTTTTGCAAGCATCTCTATATATGCACTACCTTCAAGCAGCGCCCAACTCTTTGCCAATCAACTTGTTTAGCCTTAGCTCAGGTGTTCGTTCTATTTAGTGCAAATATAAATGTTCAATGAAACCATCTATATTAATACAAGGTATGTAATCTGTTAACCTAACCAATAGCGAGTTAGATTTTTGTGGAGATCCCCATAACCATTACCATAGCCACTACTGTGTAACTGTGTACACTTCCCCAACATACATCCTACATGAGTGTACGTAACAAAACGTAATGTATACAATATCTTCTGTAGATTGGATGTATGCACAGCAGATAAGTAGTACTTTACTATTTTGTATTGAAACTAAATGTAATCTTACTACTATTTATTAATGGATCGGTTTGATCCATATATGGGTGAGTGAGAGAAATGTTATACATGGGTAGGATAGGCCTGGGAAAAAGTTGCCGGCGACTGCAGCCGACTGGTGTCAGGTGTCGTTGTCCGATTTTCGTTTTCTGACAATAACTTTTGAAGGGCTCAACTTTCAACTTTTTTTGAAATTCTGCTTTCTCATTTCGATATCATTCTATAATGTGTGTAATAGGGAGTTCGACTAAAATTGTATTGTACCATGTGCGGCACTGTGGCATTCCTTTTATTTTGATCCGATCCATTATTTATATCCTTGTTTGCCATGGTTTATTGTTAGTGCATACTGGTGTGTGTGATCTGTGATTTATATAGTTGTACTTGTACTAGTGCAAAGGAATGGGTGTCTGTCTACTTAAATACTTTACTATCTTACTTTTTACAAATATTTCATTCATGCAATTCACGACCTCAACATTAAAATGCCTAAAGGCAAAATTGTGCTACACAATTCATTCATGAAAGGTTCTGAGGTTGAGGTAGAAAACTTTCTGAGGGATAACTCCACAAATGCACAGAACAGTCGAATTGGACTACTTTGCATTACCCACAACGCCAAAATTGCGTTCTTTTATTGTGCTGTTGCTAACTTCCTGTTCTTCTACTGCTACTCATTATCTCACGACGTAACACCTGCCTTATCTAGCATTACAATATCTAGTAAGTAGTATGCAAGATTCTCCTTTCACTATTCAGGGTTTCATTGTTGGTAGAAAAAGACTTTTTCTCCTTGGAATTCTTAGAAAATTCACTATTTTACTCAAAAAGTTCTCTGATTTCAAATGCTGTGTGCTATATAGCCGTCCCCAAAATTAATGTTCAAAAATGGAGACAGTCCATTAATGCAATCACTAAATAACTACGGATAAAATCAATAGATTAATAACCTATAAACCGAGATAATATTCTATAACATAATATGGAACATAATTAAGCTTAGCTAATTAGCTACCTCAATATTCCATATTCGGTTATATCTGTATTTACACATTATACAGCTGGGTAAATTGAAACTACATATACATCTATAACAGAAGGTTATGTTATGAAGTTGCATAATAATTACCTAATACCATGTGTTCGCTGAGGATATAAATATAACTGCCAACAGGAATGCCGGTATGTAAGAGACAGGCAGACATCTTTTAAGAATATGTTTTACATTTGTAGGGCAAGAAATTCCTAAAGCCAAAAATTCTTAGATTACTTCAGAAAATTAATCAAATACACTTGACTTTAGCTGAGATATCGAGAGATGTACGTGTTCTCTGTTCTGTAGGATAGTAAATAGTAAAGGATATGGCATACATAAGCATAACACAGGCAGGATATAATATAATGAATGAATTACTACAGTCAACTTAAACAGCTTAAGAAAAAGGCAAGTTATTACTAGTATGATGTCGCTTGGTATGTAGGTTTTAAGGACATTCAGACAACCCAATCCAATATCAGCTATTTAATATAAAACATTGTATTTTAACGGGCAAATTTGCACCTCTTTTTGCCAGTGCAAGTGTAGAGAAATATCTATTCAAAGTTACCGTATCGTATACTGGTAGACTTTTAGGGATTTGGCAATAAAAAGCATGTAGGTAATTAGGTATGTAGTATGTATATTTGCTAAACGTGGTAAACGCTGTCATAAACCGTAGTACCTAATTGAGACGACGAGATTCACTATTTCAGAAGACCTAAAAAGTGTCCACTGAAAATTCGCAACAAACAATACTGCGTCATGAATTAAAATTGCAAAAATCAGTTTCTTTCCTAATTCATAAAATAGCCAGTTTACCTTACACTAATATGCATTAAAATAGTATTCTCGTCCGTAGATATTAGTAGTAAACTAGACTAGAGAAGCGTTCATCAACTTCATCACTATAATATGTAAACATTTAAGCTTTAAACGTTCTAAGTTCTTCTGTATCCCAAGCGAAACAGTAGGTACCTAATGTGTACATTACATGCATAGGCATAGGTACTAAATGATACGCTAGGCATTTGGATCTACATAACATACAGATTAGTACACATGTAAATGCACTATTCAAGTGTCAATTATGCCATTATCAAGTGTGTAGTGACATCGTTGAGACGTTTGCTCATTCGGGTCATTACCATTTAAACGCATTGCAATTTGCAATGTATGAATAAGAGCGGTGTAGTTTTCAAAGAAACGTATTAAGTCGTTAAATATTGCACGAATGAATCAAATTCCAGTGAATGCAGCCCAGAGTAACGTAAGAAATACTGACAGCAAGAACTAAACG
The DNA here is from genome assembly GCA_034694165.1 of Tomocerus mixtus. NCBI lineage: Eukaryota > Metazoa > Arthropoda > Collembola > Entomobryomorpha > Tomoceridae > Tomocerus > Tomocerus mixtus. The sequence continues at coordinate 13,775 of JAQFYC010000110.1, read as the reverse complement.
GTATGTTACGCGTCACACAGTCTCACTCACTATGCACACTAGTACTCTTTTAATGCAAAACGATTTAGGTACCTAACCTATGCAAACCATTGGTTTCGCTTGACTAAACTGGTAGGTATACAGGTATGCAAATTAAAATAATAATTATGCATCAGTTTGGTGTAATTGTTGTAATTTATAGCAATATTTCTTCATATATGATAATCATTGACAAGTCAATCGTGAAAAATATGTATATGTACAAGAAGATATTTTTTGCTAGGTATTACAAACATTTCACTTTCCCTTAGAACAACTTAAAAGAATCTTTAGAAAAAATCTGCTATCTAATAAAACTCTAAAATCAATTCGCTCGACAAGTTCAATAACATTGACTACCATCTACTTACTTTCTGTTCTGTAATAGCCAGTTTCTAATCAGGTAACTAATTGCATTGCCCAAATGAATAGTACTTATAATAAACATTCGATGCTAAAATCAATGAAGTGCACCAATTTTATTCTTATGCAATGCAATAGAAATGGTTAAAATATTGACCAATAATACAAATAAATTCGTTTCTTGGTGGAAAAGGTAAAATAATTGATTGTCTCGGAACGAAATATGGATTGCTTTTACTATTGATAATTGATATGATTACGTGGTTAACTAGTTTGGTATGCTGAATTTATTTATTGGTTAATTTTCTTTCTTTTTGTTCGTCTAGTAGTGTCAAAAATGGAAGAGCAGTTGCTATTTCTTAGTATATGCTGTACATGTATATTTGTTGGAATATTATTATCACTAAAATAATCGTCTCAATTTTTAACGGCCATACAGACAGAATGCTAAGTTAATAAAAATATATTTTTAATAGTGGCGTTTAAAATACAAATCGCCAGCCTAAAGAGGAAGTATACAGAATTCTTAAATGTATTCATTTATTGTATTATATTCCTGGCAAAAACAGAAAGGTGAAAGAAAGCAAAATTTTAACCATAATAATTTAAATATTAGTTACAAAATTACCTTTTAATTTAGATGTCTTTACGATGATTAAGTGAAGTTGAAGTAAAACATCCAAATTTTTATTTTATGTCCGTAAGTAAATATTGTGCTTAAAATCTTTCACTAAACAAGTTAACGAAATACTACTTGTCGAATTACAAAACAACTAACTAGGAAAGGGCTAAAAATAAAGAGTAGAGGTATACAATACGGTTTGGTATGCTGTTAAAATGTGTGCAATTGATTATAATTTTATCGTCGTTTCTTCAGTACTTTAAAATTAAGTTGACACGATGTAACACGAGTTTGGAGAGCACAAATACAGAACCTCGACCAAAAACCACTTCTGCCAAATCTAGAATGAGCCGATGGCTTTGAATACATGCTGGCTGAATGTATCTGTCAGAGTTAGAGCGGCACTTGCTTCCATCCGCTTTCAGCTTTCAATTCCACATTTATTTTAATGCAACCTATTGCTTCTTCAGTCAGAACGAATAGACTCCTCCTTCTTGGGATCGCATTCCTCCCTCTCCCTCCAAATAATATGTGCCTCCAGGGTTCCCTTCAATAAAGTCAGCATTCAGGATTGAGATTGCAGGTAGACTACAAGATTAAAAAAGTTAACCCTTTTAATTATATGTTATGCGTGATGCGGTGGTAAAACTTACGAATATTGAAACCCATATTTAGTAGTAATCAGAATTTAAGAAATGCAAAAGATAAACAATAAATAATAATAAACAATAAAAATAATAGAATCTTGGGAGTTGAAACCAGCCATGCAAATCATACAAATATAAAGGATTTTGATTCTACTATAAATTATGACAACATTTACAAGCATATTACTGAAAATAATGCATACAATTTTCAATTTTCTAAAATGGCATTCTACAACTGTTATGATGAAATTATTGTGGCTGAATTTTATTTAAATTGGCCGAATTAAATTAACTTACTTGCATTACCGAGGTAAGTAGTTTGGTGAGGAGTGCCAGGTTCCAGCAATATTTCCTTAATTGGAATGGAGGCAATGTTACATTGGACCAGTTTAACACGTGGAAACCATTTAACCTTAATCAATAAATATTTCTTAATCCACTAGCTGTGATATGACTGCTATTGCTATTTTCAATAATCTAATGAAACTAAATATAATACCAGTAATTTTCTTCCCTTTCCATTGACAAGCAAAACTGATATTCATGTCAGGATACCCAGGATCTTGAGGAGGCCCACATCAGAAGTCGGGAACCAATTCGGTAATTTCCTTTATTATTTGATTGAAGGTGATGTCTACGTTGAAAGATTGTTGAGCTAAATGAAATTGTAATATAAAAAATTTAAATTACAGCTTCAAAAAAATTAAATATTGTTAAGTTTTTGTTTATCTCTTCTCCTTTATATTAACAAATTGTAGCTACATTTATCTTCGATATATCATAGCACCAACGAAGTTTTATAAAACCTACGCAGCCTTCTCCTAGTAGAACAACTTTTTTGAAATTAAAAGATCTTGAAGAGCAGGTCATATTTGCACCAATTATTGGAATTACCTAGTTCTTCCGAATAAAATATAATGTTATGTCCTTTCCTGCGCCCCATTCCCATACCGTAACATTGCATTCTAACTAGCACTTATCTTCTATAAGGTTTAGGCCCACCTTTGAGACAGGTAAGAATGAAAAGAAAAGAGAAAGTCGGGTGTGTCTACGAATAGCGAATATATTGAAATGAGTAAACAATTAAAAAACACAACAGATATTGTCGTTGCACATTCGCTTACACATACGCGGTCCCGTTTATGCATGAAAACACTGAAAGTCCTGATTCCAAATTTTAGGCAAGTCGTACAGAGAGTAGCGAAAAATTTCAAAAAAAAAGAGGAGAAAAAGCTAGAGCACGTGAGGCTAGTTTTTGCAACCCTTGCGATGTAAATGTATTTTAAAAATGAAACTACATCATTACAATGCATTTCCCCCACTCCAAAAAACCCAGGGATTTTTTTAAATCTGGCCTCATGTGAAAGATAGGGAAATTTTGAAAATGTAAACCTCATTTCCCTCAATCAGGATTCTTAAAAGGTGGAACCCTTCCTTACATTTCTAGGGTATATGTATTACAGAGACAAGGGGAGGGATACCTAATAGTATATACATAATACAGCTCATTGTAAATTACATATATACCTAGTAAAACAAACAGTCAGATCAAGTCAGCTTTGAGTTTTTTACTAAAGAACTATCTATGCAGAACCATGTTATAAGAACTATTTTAGGTAGATCCCTTTTATAAGTAGCGAATGTATTCGTTTATGAGTCTAATGGGAACAGCTGCAAGATGAAAATTATTTAAAATTATTGATAAAAACACTTGCCAAGTATTCAATAAAATAAAATTGCTATCAAATCATACAAAAATATAGCCGTATCCATGATTGGCTTTGGAAATCCAGAAAAAATATAATAATTAGCAAAAACGGCAGAATTTTCAGCCCTCCTGAAAGTGATTTCCAGATAAAGGTATGTACTACAAATCAAAACATTGATACTGGATCGATGTCTGTATAACTTGAATAGTTATTTTGTTAGCTCTCACAGCATAATAATAATATTGAGCAACACTAGCACAAACTGGTCTTTAAATGAGTTAGAAATAGGTAAGTCAATTGCTCAGAGTTCAATTCTTGTCTTATAGGCTCGAAAGGAAGCAAATATTATTAGGACTAAACATCCCATACAATGCAAATGGAAATAAACTTCTCAAACCAATGCATTTATGCAATCCTCCAGAAAGCGTCAAGAAGCAACGTTTGTGAGCTTATCTAGCAAGGTAATCTATTTCTCAAATAACCGTTGCACGTTACCTCTGGCGTCAAGCTTCTGAAGTTGCCTGGCTCATGCTATGTTTATCGATACGGTTAGTTTGTTTTGAAATAACAGCTGACGTTCCACCAGCTGACAGCACAAGTAGACAGAAAAGTTGAAATATAAAGTGGAAAAATTGAAATCTCAATAATATCAATCGGAAAGTCCTAAAAGGTAATGTAAATTAAACCTAAATATCTCATCTATAAAATAAATACATAATCTAGAGCATTTATTGAAACATCTCAAGAAGCTTATCGTAATTACTTCACTGCGAATAGTAACTTGGATTTGTATCGTTCATTATTGTATTTAAAGAGCTGGGCAACATAACAAAAGTTCTTATTATAGTATTTGTTTATAGTTTATACTTCGCATTACATTTACTATATCTCAGGTTCTGTATATAAGTAGAGCACAAGCACAACTGTATTTTACTTTTTACTATTTTGGTGGTTAGCAAATCTGTATCAATCAACCACCATCCGCAGCTGTAATATAATGGGGAGAGAGATAGTTAGGTGTAAAATGATTATACTAACTAAAACGATATAGTTGATAGTGCTTGAGTTTGAGTTAATTGCGTCATAGGACTAACAGTCATTCATCTTTATATTCGGCATTGAATGAACACTCAACCAAATAATATTATAATTATTGATTGCACCCGAAAGTAAGCGTCATACTTTATGTGCTTTCTCTTTAGCATAAGAACTCTTGATTGCCGTATGTAAATGTATCTTTTAGGTATATATGCAATAATAATGGATAGATAAGTCAAAGTGTGGGTAGATTAAATTAAGTTCCCATACTACTCTAAATACTTAGTAGTCTATATAATAAATAAACAGGTAATGTGTGTATTGCAATTGCACCTTTGCACTTTTAACTACTTTTATAACTTGTACACCTTTACTATTTATTAGTAGTAATAAAATTGCCTAATGCTAACAGCAGCTCAGTAAATACAATAAATAGGATATTTATATGTTTAGTTAGAGTATTTAACTTAATTTAACATTTAACGCCTTGCTTTTGGCAAATATAATAATACAAGTAGTCATACGGTAAAGGATATAAATCTAATTTCCATTACAGTAATTACTATTAAAAGATATATGTGATAGTGTGTTGCTTATCAAGATGTACTAACGGGGTTGTAATTTTACTGTTTGTAGCCAAATACACACCTGCCGTCAACCAGACAGACCATTCCCACGTTCAAAAAGTAGTGCTTAAAGTGCTAAAGATTAAAGTGTGAATCACATAATTGGACCTATAACTTTGGAAATTAAAATCGAACTGTGAACTATAAATGAACATTTTACAGTAAGAAAGTACAATAAATTAATACATAAAATGATTGAGAATGCATTGATATTATTAGCGGTAGAGAGTTGTGCTTTCGTACACTAAGTTCCGTAAAATTTGCAAGTATTTTCAACTTCAGTTTGGTTTTATGCAGAAGGCACATCTACAAAAAATCAAGGGGAAGATCAAATCGGGATTCATCTTTAAATATTTTGTGGGGCAGTTGAACTGGCCGGCGAAAAGAAAATAAAAAACAAGAAATAATTCCAATAATGGGTACAAATATGACCAGCTCTTCGAGATCTTTTAATTTCAAAGTTGTTCTACTAGGAGAAGGCTGCGTAGGTAAAACTTCGTTGGTGCTACGATACGTCGAAGATAAATTTAACGACAAACATGTCACAACACTACAAGTAAGTTCTTTGTTTCACTTTGGAGATACTTTAATATTATTTAATGCGTGATCTGATGATAGGCTACAATACATTTGAGTATTTTGTGCTATTGTGCATCTAAAATGTATGAATCTAATTGTTGATTATTTTTCATATCTATGTTTACAGGCTTCATTTTTGCAGAAGAAAATCAATTTGTCGGGACGACGAATACAATTGGCAATATGGGATACGGCTGGACAAGAAAGATTTCACGCTCTTGGGCCAATTTATTATCGGGATGCCAATGGAGCAGTTTTAGTATATGACATAACGGATAAAGATTCTTTTGAAAAGGTATGCACGATCTTTCTACTTAGAATTTTTTATATTTTTAAAACCTTATTTTTATGAAGTACTGGAATTAACTAATCTGTGTGGACAATAATTAGATTGGAATAATTAGTTTAAACCATAATATATAATTTTGTTTGTGATTAATAGGTTAAAAATTGGGTAAAAGAATTGAAGAAGATGCTAGGTAATGATATTTGCCTTTCAATTGCCGGGAACAAGACTGATCTTGAAAAGCAAAGGACTGTAACTGCAGAAGAAGCAGAACAGTAAGTAGTAAATAAGTTTATATTTAATTTATCACACCGGATGTCGAGGAAGTTTAACTAAATAAGTGATTATACAAACTTAGGTCAAACTTTCCTTAATTCGTCCTTTGTTCATTTTATTATAAATAATATAGCTGTCCAAGACAAATGCATTATTTGGTTGACTTGGTTTTCTGATAATCGGAAAAGCGAATTCTCATTTTTACTGATGAATATGTCTCCCTTCCATTTCAGTTATGCTACTTTGGTCGGTGCTCGACATTTTCATACGTCAGCGAAGTTAAATCACAACATTGAAGAAGTATTTCTGGACTTGAGTGAGAGAATGGTTTCTGCTTCCGAAGGAGCTGTCCGAGGAAAACCTTCCGGGCGACAAAATGTTCTTGTGGTAGAGCAAGATTCAAGCATTCCTGCACCGGCAAAGTCGGGTTGCTGTGGCTAGATAATTGATTAAATGGCTACTAAATTAATTTAAGTCTCCTCAACGTTTTCTTCAAACACTACTGTCAACTTTCTACCAAAGTAATTCAATAATCACTAATTCGCTGGCCTACATGAGCGTCCAATTTATTCAATTACTCCAGTATACTTTCAACATCGTCACAATTGCAATGTTAGATAATTTAGCCAAATTAATAATTGTTGTGAATTTCTAGAATAGATTCTATAAGTATCCTTTTCATAGTTAACAAATTATTGTTAGATTGTATTTGTAAAGTAAACTTTTCTTACAATTGAGAGAGTTCAATTTGCAATCTTTTACGAAGTTTTAGGAAAAGGATTTCAAATCTCGGTGTCTCTATTTTATAAATCTTGTCAAGTATTACCAGTGTGCAGCATAAGCATTTTAGATTTGTAGTTAGAAAAGGAGCTATGAATACGGTACTCTATTTATGCTCTAGTAAAAGGTGGTACCGGTCACCGGCTGATTTCTCCTCCTTCGCCACACTTAGTTAGATTTGTACAAGTATTCAAATTGATAGTTTGGACCTTCCAAACTCTTTCGATTCAAAGTGATATATTTAGCAGTTAGCAGTTCGAGAGTGGGAGAAGAATTAAATACAACTGAAAGCAATCATTATACGCATCGCAAAAACATAAGGGTTAACGACAGTAGATTATAAAATATTATATTCTACTTTTTACTGTCATTTATTTTGAATTGATTATACGAACCCCTAATTGAAATACCTACTATATATTATATTATATCAATCAATATCATAGCTCACTGTAAAAATATTATACGAAAATGTAAATTGCATAAATATTCTGATTAGGGTCAAATGAAAAAATATAATACTACCTACTTACCTACCTATTTCCTATATCCACATGCAATCAAGGGATAAATCTTTCCGACTTTATAAATGTACATGGGTACAAATGTTACATTTTGATGTACTTTTAACTCGATTCACTTGTCAAATGTCGTAATTGAAAACGATTATACAGCTTATCACATTTTGTAGTGTGAACTTGTAATGTAATATAACATTAATGTTAACTAATGGTTAAGGTCAGGCCAGGTCAATACGTTGTTGTGTTGTATTTAATACTATCAGTATCTGTTTACGCTTTACTGATCTAAGAAACTAGATGTTGTACATTATTAGAAATAAAAGTAGTCAATTGATTGCAGGTATTTGATTTAATTAAGTATTATTTTAAAATTTTATTCATCTAAATGTTTGTCCTTCGCGTATAAATTATATATGATAGTAGTTCTACATTAATTATGTCTAGAATGCATATCATAGCGTACAGATATAATAACCCAATTAACATCTAGTCTCAATCTGATACCAACTAATGGTTTTCCCGATGAAATATACATTTCCTGTTAATCGGTGGGCACGTACAACTAATGCGTAAAAACACATAGGTAGTATAAAGTTCGAATATTGTTCTAGCTATTTAATAATTATGTGTATTAACATCTAATCTAGTATGTGTGTACGCTGTAGTCTAGCAGTTTTGTAACTGGTGGTATTATTAGCTTGAATTTGTATTTTCATCAAAATATATGTTGTGTCGTTAATACGTAGATTATATATGTATGTGGTACAATGTACAATCAATCTAAACAATAAATCAATTAAAATATTAAAACAGTGTTATTGTATTGTACAATTTTGTCCCGATTTTGCATGCTTAATAGTCGCCGCACGTAGTTGCGAGTGCAGTAAATATTGCTTCCTAGCCGATATAGCTACGACGCAGCTAATTGTAGATTAAATCATTGAAATATCAGCTTAAACAGCGCTACTAGTAGTATGTGCATACTGTGGAACCATTCGACATCTTAATTCGGCAGTTAAAATTACAAATAATATCCATTTTAAAATGGGGACTTATTTGCATATGGAAGTAATATATTAAGTTCGTCGTATCATATGTCATAATTCTTTGTAATACCTCAAATTGTAAGGAGGGGGGAGGGGATTGGACTTAGTACTTTAATTGATACAACTTAGCACAACCACTTGGCTACATTACATCCTGTTGGTCAATGGTTTATTTATTTTTTATCTTGTGCACAGAGCACCCTACTCAATTTTTTACCTTGGGCACAGCTAAATGAGTAAATATTCAACATAATTTGTTGGGTGGACAGGACAATAATCTGGGCAATTCCTCTTTAGCTAAAAAATATACAGAAAAGTATATATAGGTACGCATAGGAAAACTTAAATTAAGAGCTGCACATATAACCTAGCAGGCAGTAGCGTACTCCGAAAATAAAAGCAGTTTTAGTTTCTTAAGTTATGCAAGTTAATAAATAGCACTATAAATAATAAATATGCTAAACATACAAACAGAACAGGATGTTCGCTTACGCAGGTATTCATATAATATTCAATAATTATAATATGTCGTGTATCGCTGTTTAAAGCCATATTAAGCGTACATGATAAGCCAGTTTACTTACATGCATACATAAAGGCTGCTTATTTATACGCATCTCGTGAGTTCATACATAAACCCGTAATAAAGTGCGCATCCCATGTTTACTTAAATGCATCTCATATAAATTGTCAGAAATCCCTTCTAAATCAATACTGGTGAATGGTAAGTGCTCTTATCTGCTCCACAGTTATTAGTAGGTAATTGTTTTACAATATTCAGTAGTCTCATGATGTTCGCAATTCGCATGCTGCTATACAGGGACATTTGCAACAAAACTATAGCGCAAACCCATATATTATCTGATTCGCACTAAGCAGCGGGCTACAAAATTGTTCATTCCTAAAAACAAATTCAATTAATTTATTTTGTACTAAAACTAATAGTTTTTGTTGAGAAAGATCGTAGTTTAAAAATAAAGGTAGAGAAGATTAGAATGATGAGCATCAAGTAAGGTTAATGGTACTAAGGCCAGCATAGCCTGAGTTGAATTTGTTGTAGCATAATATGAAATTACTTCTTTTACATGCATCTGTATAAATTTTATTAACGCTTTTTTTAATCTTGATTATGTACCGCCAGGTATATTGTGGGAATGCTAATGACGTCTGTCCTTAAGGACGAAAGTGCATGCTCTAACTTTCGAACGCATCAACTTTTTTCAATTCTGTTTTCAGAATGCAAAAAAGGAGGCCAAAAGTAATCTTGTCAGTGTTTTTGGACCAAATGGGCCACACCCCCGTGGACTTCTGGCCCACTGCCAATACAGTTGGACATCATTGCCATGGTTTTATTAAGAATTAGATAGCTAATATTTGACTCAGAGGATATGCATTTTGTACCTAAATACATGCCACAGACCCTGTTTAGGTTTGTCAACAATTTTTACGTTTTGGATATACTTAGATTTAAAAGAAGAGAAAGATTTATGCAAAATTGATTGCAAAATAATATACATGTTGCTGTCTGGTATTTTATTCTTGAAAGATCTTGATCTTTGTTTAATTTGCTTGATTTGATGCTCTCGTTTTGCAAAAATGTTACATTAAGAATAGTATAGGATATTCGGTTGTATTATTAAAGAGTAATGGGAAGATAATCTTGTAGATAAATGTTATCCATGTAAGATGTAAAGCATAGTCATTATAATTTTTCTGGACTGATGTACTAAATATAATAAATCATATACTACAAGTCCAGTAATAGTCAACTTAATAAAACACAAAATATTATATAGGTATAGTATACACTTTACATAATTGAACATTAAAACTATTTTCATAGAGAAAAGACCCGTGATGAGACAATTAAGTTTATCTTTTTAAGGAAAGCTTTACATTATTACATTTGATAACACAATTGTCTTCAGTTTATCTTCTCATTCATCCGAGAGATGCAAAAGGAAGTATAACCACGTCACCAAATCACGCTTCACTGCACTGGAGATTTCTCATTTCTTTGCAGCTAGGAGTGAAGCGAGTTGAGTGGGGTAGCTAACATAGCAATGGTTTGCGTCGAACACAACTTTGTTTTGGCCGTTTTGGAGACTGCAAAATGTGTAGTGGTACATCCCTAAAAAATAATTAAAATTAACCCAAAATTAACAACAGATTTCAAACATTGTTCTATATGTAAATAACAAGCAAGGTTCCTAATATATATTGCAAATATTGTACATAATTATATAACATAAGTATACAACTAAAATGTTTTTTGGAGAAAACACGAAGAATTTATTTAATATTTCTTTAAAATACCTTATTCCTGTTTCACAGTAATAGTAAACGTTATTTTCTAATTCCAGTTGATTGCTACGCTATGAATATTCGTGTCGCAAAATCTTTTGACATCATCTTTTACATGCTACTCACCTTAAATGTTCTATATCACTTCTAAAAATGAGTTTGAGTTATTGCATGTATCACAAACAATATTTCTTTGGAATCCTATATAATCAAGGCTGGTATTTGCATATCTATATAATATGTTAGCTGTACAATGCACAGAATAATTTACATACAAACAGTTACGTACTATGTAAATCCAAAACTGGATTTCGCCACAGTTCTCCGTCACGTCGTGATATCATGGTGTTTAATTCGATAATAAAATCGGCAAATCCCTTCTTCGCATATTGAGGTAAGACGAGGAAATTCGACACTCCTTTGTGGCTCCAGTTTCTCAGTTTTGCCAAAAATGCAGCAATGCACCATTTGCCGTCACATTTCCTGCATATCACGTAATATATGAAGCTTGACGGTGAGTTATGGGGTTCAATATTGACCCTTTTCGTGATGATAATTGCCAAATCAAGAAGACGCGTGATGTAATCTAGTTGAGTTTTATCCACTTCACCATCCACTTCCCAAACGCTGATGTCATCCTAAAATTTTTAGTTAGCCAAAATGTGGTTCAACATATACAGCAAACTATTACTCTAAGTAGATTACATTTATTCATTAATTTAGAAAATATTACAGGATGAATTATGTACATAATGTATATCTATCTAACTGCCGGTGTGTGCCCTAATCGACATATTAACTCGCCAGGAAAAAATAAGTCCATAATGTAAAAAAATAGTGGCACTTCAAAATTCCCTTTGGACGCAATAAGTTTCCATGTATATAATACATACATTTTTTGTATACACCTATATATATAAGTTAGTTATATTAGCTCTCGTAAGAAAAAATGTGTTTTCTTGTTTTCTTTGGGACGAAATTAAAATAGCTCATCTTTTTCGGCACATATTACGATTGAAGTGGATTTAATAGGTCCATTACAATATAATATGATATACATATAGGTATATGCAAAATGCCTCAACTTTTGAGCAGTGGGCATGTCATTTATTATCCTACATAAACGGTGGTACTCTGGTCCGTTCTGGCAATGATTCTTTACCTACGTGTACGTTGTTTGATTAGAGTTATGAAATACAATTTATTAATAACGAATATCTATAGTTCACTATTTTGCATTTACCTATTATTTTTCAATTCTGAACGCCAGAATTCCCCTTCCGCAAACCAGTTAAACCTTAATGATGTTTAGCACAAAGTGTACTTACTTTTTCGTAGATGTGATTACCAGGAGGCTTGGATGTGTCACAACGCACGCAATGGCTAATTATGTTTTCTGGACGCACAAGTCCCACACAATTTTCACAGCAAAATAAAGAATTGTCTTCCGCCACATTTGGGTCTTCATAAACAACCAGACCAATCTGTATGCTGCTAACTGACTTGACCCAACTTTTCTAAATTAAGTATAATGATAATAATATATCGAAATTGCACCAATATTTTTACAATCAATTTGTTAATAAAATATTTATGCAAGCGGTATGTCCACATTTTAATTTGAAACGTTTTTTCTACCAGCATTTGCTGTTCAGTGAGTTCCATATCCATGACTGCAGATGTTGATTTGTTACAACGCTACGAAATTTTAATAAACATTGCATTATTAACTTGCTTGAAAGCTTTAAAATAAAAATTTTTAATCAAGAAACGCAAAGAGGTTAATGTTGTTATTGTAGCGCTTTACATATTATGCGTCCAAAAAATGCTGCTACAATAAATGTATTCCACATGAAAGCAGAATTCAAATATTCATTGAAGATTATAAACTACTTTTGGATAACATATTTGAACAAGTTATTCATTGCTGAACCCTTTTGGTAGAAAAATGCTACGTAGTAGATATAATGGTCTATTTGTATATAACAGGTAGGGACCGATTATATAGCGTTGCATAACTTCTGTTATGCAAAAGTTGAAACTACCATAACTATCTAAATCAAGCATTATTATTAGGTATTATTAAGAAACATCTAAAATTCTTGATTTTTGATGTGCAAATGTGCATAAAACGGATACTAATTATTTGGTTAACTACATATTGTACGAAAAGATATTTTTACAAGCAATATAAACTAATTATACAGGGTTGGCAAGCGAGATATTTAGTAAGAATCCCCTGTTTGTCCCGCATTCCTCACTCCACTGTCCTGGGGAAACCTAACCAAAATAAGGGAAATCTTTGATGCATTCCTATCTACCTTATGGTCATTGGCATTTCCTCAATAGGGTTGAGGAAATTGCAAAATAGCTTCGATAATTGCAACTCTGCATTTTGTCGAGGTTTTTGTAAAAGCCTTTTTGTAGAAATTATAATTCTACTGGAAATAATCTTCATAAGAATGTACAAGATCCGTATATAGTAAAGTCTAGCCCTAAACAATACAATAGATCAGTTTATGTAGATGAGAATTCCAATCTTACCAAATGAAGTACAGTTTTGCAGGATACCGCTTACTGTATCTTACAAGACCCCGACTGTTTTAGAGTTTTAACTAGGATGTAGCTGATCGTTTTAATAGCTCTGGCTTGCGAAGTATGTTAATACTTTAATAGTACTCAACAATGAATTCTAAATTTTGAATGAATAAATTATAACGACCTAATTTTGAAGTTAATTGTGTTACTTGGCGTCTGGTGTAGTGTAGTAAGCAACTATTACTATTGTAGCTTTTCTAGCTTGGCTTCCTTATTGTAATGACCAATAAAATCAGAACATGTCGATTTGTCATTTGTCTGGTACATGAAAACAATTTAACGTCGAGGAATTGAATGCACAGTCAGCATAATGTAGTGTATTATTTGTAGTTGTACGTTACATTGCGATTTATGTGCTTTTT